>JAPKLW010001484.1:171009-192003 GCA_026898455.1 Plectranthus barbatus
TATTGTGTCACTACTGTGCCTCATCTGAGTCACTAACATGTAGCGATCAATAATAATCTTTCTTAAATTCAATAAAAAAATTCCAAAAAGTTTGTGTTCTCACTCTTCGGAAATTAAGAATTGACAATTCACTGCATTGCAATAAATTAACTTTTTCACTAAATGAACGAATGCAATTCACTAGTATATTGAAATTCAGAGCACATGCATGTAGAACTATATACATCAATCAACTTTTTTTGCTTGATTAATTGAATATAGTGACAACAGATGATATTCGTGACCTTATATAATGTTGTTCATTTGCAAATATGAATTACAGTGTATGGGTGAATGGATGAACATAAGAAAAATGGAGAAAATGAGAAAAGACCTAACGAACTCAAATGCTCAATTTATTGTGTGTGTGCAATATATTTACCTTTTCTTTCAAAATGGAGAGTTGGTTATTATTATTCATTATAGTGGGCAATGTGATGAATCATCTAACTATATTGGCGAATAAGAACGGTTGGTTTACTTACCAATCGCGAATATATCTCTATATCCTACCTAAGAAGCAGCATACAATATATTTTTTATGCGGAATTCATTTACGGTTAGTATAATTTGTATTATACTTCCCAAAGTCAAAGCGGTAGATGTATTAGATCGTTGTTGACAACGGATGTGGAGCTACAACGGCTTTGTAATCTATATTTGGAGCCAGTGAAATTAAATGACACAATAATGTAATCTATACAACGGCTTTGTAATCTAATTTCTTAATAAAATTAGGTCCTGGTAGTGAGACCATATTCATGACAAGTCACTACCGTGTCTCGATCATGTTTATTTTATTATTTTTTATATATATAATTTTTTAGATTTGAATGTATTTTACATGCACCTAGTTATCATTATTGTGTCACTACTGTGCCTCATCTGAGTCACTAACATGTAGCGATCAATAATAATCTTTCTTAAATTCATTAAAAAAATTCCAAAAAGTTTGTGTTCTCACTCTTCGGAAATTAAGAATTGACAATTCATTGCATTGCAATAATCTATACCTGTCATTCACAAATGGTGAAATTAAATGACATTACCAGCTAATTTTAATGATATGTACTGTAAAGAAAAATGACAAACAACAGTGACATGTATGAGGACTTACAGTTTCAATATTCTCCCAGTTGAAGAATGGAATTTTTTGGACATATGCATTCATCATTGCTGAGAATTCCTTGGAAGCAGAGCAATCAGAAATACTTTCAGAAACATCCACAACACCTTTGATCTGAATTTTTTTCCAGACTCAAAAACATAAATTTTTTTCCAGACTCAAAACATAAATATCAATAATTTGATTCGCAAATAATGCATTAAAACATCAATTCGACCAGAGTAGAACCTGCAGATGAAGAGCCCACTGCAGTTTTCTTCTTCGGTCCCATGTCTCCGTGTCGCAGTACCCGTCGCAGATCTGCGCATTTCCGGCTGGGCGGCGTGCGTACGTGCGATTGGCGACGGGTGGTGGGTTCGCAGCTTGCGCCGTGCAGCGATTTCTTCCGGTGCCTGCGCTGGAGTCTGCGGTGAGGCTTGTTTCTGAGCGACCGCGGCTTAACGGCTGTGAATCGCGGACGTGCTGTGGCGGATTTCTGGATTTCGATGAGTGACGACGACGGTGGAGCTTCAAATATCTCCCGATTTCGTCGCCCTTTGATTTGTATTTGACCTTATTTCGTTGATTTTGCAAAACATTAATGACACTCAACCACTACCCTAAATATTCGTTTAAGATTGTATAGATCGTGGGTTGATTTTATTTGGTAACTACACCCGTAAAGATCGACTTGCAGTTTTTTATCATTCGTATAAATTTTTCTCCCCAATTTGCCCTTTTAATGACACTCCTGAATGTAAAAAATGATAGTCGATCAGTTTAAATCAAAGACGTTGATTTATGGAATGGATGGTTAGATTTTGGTCTCTGTTCACTCACATATACCTGTTCAGCCTAGATCACTCCCCTATATATATATATTGTTATGAATAATACATTCAACATTGATGTTGGGATTTCACAATGAGAGTCATCCCCATACAGACCTTTCATTTCTTCATTCAGCCCAGCACCGGATGCTCATTTTAGTCCAACTCCGGAAGACCTTCAAAGATATGGGTCTATGTATTTTTATTTGGGCTCTGGCTCTCAAAGTGGAAGTAAGAGATCACGAATTCCTGATTTGAACGATGAGGCTCCTGTGGATGCCGAGGAGCCGAACGTGAATACGAATCACCACACACAAACTGAGGGAGTGGTCGAGGAGTCAAATGATGAAGAGGCCGAGTCTGATGAGGACTCGTCTGATTTCGATGATGAAAACTTTATGAATACATCCTTAAGAAGTTGTACATTTGCAGAATTTTCTGCATGGATCCGTTAAGTTGGCGGGATTAGTAGTTTTATTTCAAATCTTATGTCGACTCATCCTTTACCAGAAGATTGTCCAGTTAAGAGTGATTTAAATAACTGGTTATTTCCAATTATTCCATTGGATATATCAAATTCACCAGTTGTGAAAGATGTTGCAGCCATCCACAATCAAGAATTACCATTGGACTCCATGTATTGGAGAAAATATGATTTGTATATTATCGTTGGAGCTAGGGCATATGGAGTAGCGACAAGGGTTTAAAGTGGCACGGTCATTTAATACTCACACAAAGTACAAATTTCTATGAAGCGAGAGATGTTCATTCGTCATTGAAGCATGGTGTAAAAATAATTGTTGGATCATCAACAATTTCAAACCAAATCATACTTGTATCATAAATCTTGCGAGCATCAACCCAAATAAGCCCAAATGAATGGGCTATTGGTAATTCAAATTAGGTACGAGCAAAAAACTCAGCCCTCACCCAAAAAATCGACCCAAACCAATGATTTTGGGTCGGTCCAGGTCAGGTTTGTCTTTAAATGGGTTGGGTGGCGGGTGATTTTTTTAGGTTTGGGTGCTAAACGATCGAGCCGATATAATTAATATAAATAACAAGCTGCCATTTCTCGATTCGGTGGCCATTATGATCATTGGAACATGCTCATGGAAATGCAAACATATTTATTTTGTTGTTTGTTTGAAATACTTTTATATTTAGAAATTTTAATGTTGATTTGTTAAATAATTTCATTATGTAATGATTAATAATTCTAAAATTAAATCGTTTCTAAATATAAGTATATGAAAATAAATTTTGAGTAAAAGTAATATATAAAAAAATTATTTTATTTCAAATTGCATACATTTTTAAATAAATACGTAGATTGAGATATTTCGACCATCAATCAATAATTACAAAAATAAAAATAATTTATTTTACATGTTTCGACTCTACAATAAACACCAACCCCCGACTCCTCACGCCGCAGCCTGCCGCACTCCTCCCACGCTTGCAGCCAGCGAGCAGAACCCGCCACCCATAGCCCGCAGCCCACCGGCCGCCGCCTCCCTGGCCGACCTGCCGCCCTGCCCTCCTCCTCGGCGTGCTCGGTGCTCCACTGCTCAGTGCCGCTGCACGGCTGCCGACTTCCCCGCCGCCTTCACCTACACCTGCGATCAGGTAATCTCTCTCTCCATTTGAACCACCATGTGCTAGTGCAATGTTATACCCAGTGCCCACCCCGCCACATTCACACTTCACAGTTCACCCACCTTTGCCTTCAATTGTATCTCCATTCAAAATTAATTGACTTGCACCTAGGATTAGTGAAGTTCTTTCTATTTCCTATTTGATTTACTCACAAATTACACGAAAACCATAAGAATGCATAAACTGAACCCTAAATCAGTTTATTATTATTATTAGGTCTCAGGTTAGATTTTCACCCGACCCGAAATTCGGGTTTCGGTTCGGGTCGGATTATACTGTTTCTCGGTCGGGTCTTGGGTGGGGCTGATCGAGTTTTCGGGTCAATCGGGTTTACCGTTCACTGTCAATGCGGCGCCCCCAACCCCCTGGCGTGGGTATCGAACTCCCACTCCATCACTGCACCTCTAGTCTGCACCCACCTTCAGTATCTCATTAGCCGAAGGTAAGTTGGTTTTCTGGGATTCTGAACTATCTTGATGTGTTTGTTTGGAATGAGGATTATTCAACTTGGGTGAATTTGATTATATATAGTAATAAAATATCTATGTCTATTCTATTGTTTGCTAAACGTAGAGTTATTAGAGAATTGTACTTTTGATTTAATGCATTGATCCAGCACTTCTGATTATATTTCTAAAGCAGACAACTTTGATGAATATTACTTGTAGGAATCTGCATATTGTTTTCTACAAATTTTCCCAGAAAAAACCATGATTTACACAGTTCATGGTTAGGTCAAGTCGATTAATTTTCAGGCCTGAAGACAATAGATATAGAAAGTTTAGGTTGACAAAATTAAGAAAATCTTGCTCCTTGCACTGGATATTCAATAATGGAGATAATTTTGAGTCGGCAATAGGAATTGTTGTTGAGTTCTTCCTGATGGATGCAAACTGCTGTATCGATTTTTATTTTCTCATTTTGACTCCAAGAAATCACTTGAATGAATATGAAGCTTGATTTCTTCAAACATCTCCTTGTTTTCCTGAGGGATGGCTGGAACTAGAATCTGTAAGTTGTTTGTTGGTATTAGGATTGTAGAAGGTGCGGGTAGGAATATGTTGTGCAATCACTTGGCATCTATACGAAGACTGGTTAAGTTATAAAAGCCTTTTCTTTTGTCTTGCTGTATATAGAAGTTTCTTTGGCTTACTGAACTAATTATGATATCACCGGGTAGATGGCAATGGCAATATTTGACCTTGTATTGGTGGTGCGCTAGAGTTAATAACTCCAGCAGAATAATTGAGAGAGGGTGTTGGCGTTTGATTGAGTGAGCATGTTCCAAAGAGTTTGTGTAATGTTTTTTAAATTTTATAGAAAGTCATCCCACAAACTCGAGAAGGAGATATTGAATTATTTCTTTCTTATGAATTTTATTGCAAAATTAAGAAAAGTCCAATCTCTTTCCATGAATTGTGTTACAAAACTTACAATAATAATCTTAATATCCATAAATTCACTTTACACAGTAAGATGGCGCTTAACCACGCACACAAGGTGATGATTGGTTCTTCTACATTTTATGATGTTTGTTGTCAGCGGATTGCTTGTAACTTCTTAAGTGTGTGCATGTATTGTATTCTGACAGTGTTTTATACTCATATTTATTTTTATGTCGAACAACTTTCTTGCAGTTAGGTGATAGCTTCACCGGATGATACTATAGGAGATTTAGTTATTCATTTGGAGTCAATGAAAGTTGTTTCCAGCCAGAGCCGCCACTTATTATCTGTAGAATCATTTTCATCTTCATCTCAGGTCATCTCTCCTCTCCAAAAGCCGAAGGTTACTCCAGAGAGAGCAGATACACCTGCTGAAACTACATCTACACAAAGAATAATTTCTAGGAAAAGCAAATATATTTCCCATGAGTCTGCAATCAACTTCATTAAGCGTGAGAAAAACCCAGAAAGTGCATTAGAGATTTTTAATAAAGTATCAGCACAAAAGGGTTTTCAGCATAACAATTCCACTTATGCTATAATTCTTCATAGGCTTGCCCAGTGCAAGAAATATCAGGCTCTTGATGCTGTTCTCCATCGGATGACGTATGAGACCTGCCAATTCCATGAAGGTATATTCCTTAATCTCATGAAGCATTTCTCTAAAGCATCCAAGCATGACAGAGTCCTTGAAATGTTTTACTCGATTCTGCCTGTCGCACGTTCAAAGCCCTCCCTGAAAGCCATCAGTACATGTCTTAATCTTTTGGTTGATGCAAATGAAACTGATTTGGCAAGAAAATTTCTCCTGAGTACTCGAAAAGACTTCCACTTGGAGCCAAACACATGCATCTTCAATATTTTGGTCAAACATCATTGTAAGAATGCAGATATGGAATCTGCTTTTGAAGTATTGGAAGAGATGAAGAAATCTAAAGTGTCTTTACCAAACTTGATAACCTACTCAACTTTGATTAATGGTCTTTGTGCAAGTGGCAGATTAGAAGATGCAATTCATTTATTTGAGGAAATGGTGTCTAAGCATCAGATACTGCCAGATGCATTGACTTACAATGCTTTAATCAATGGATTTTGTCATGGACGAAAAACTGATGGAGCCAAGAAAATAATGGAGTTCATGAAGAAAAATGGGTGTCCTCCCAATATATTCAATTACTCATCCTTAATGAACGGACTTTGTAAGGATGGTAAACTTGAGGAAGCAAAGGCAGTGTTGGAAGATATGAAAGCTGCTGGGCTGAGTCCTGATACTGTTGTTTACACCACTTTAATCAATTGGTTGTGTAGGTCTTGCAAAACTGATGAAGCCATTGAACTGCTCAAGGAGATGAAAGAAAAAGAATGCAAGGCAGATGAAGTAACGTTTAACATTATTCTTGGCGGATTGTGCAGGGAACACAGATACAATGAAGCTCTTACCATGCTTGAGAGGCTTCCCAATGATGGTATTTATCTTAACAAGGCTAGTTATAGGATTGTGTTAAATTCATTGTGCAAAGAGGGCGAAATGGAGAAGGCAACAGAACTGTTGATTCTAATGCTGCATAGGGGTTTCGTGCCCCATTATGGCACTTCGAATGAGTTATTATGTAGTCTTTGTAAGGTGGGAAAGGTGAATGATGCTGTTAGGTTATTGTTTGGATTGGCAGAGATGGGGTTTAAACCAGACCCCCTTACATGGAGTATTCTAATTGACTTAATCTGTAGAGAGAGAAAGCTATTGCCTGCATTTGAACTACTTGATGAACTGCTTGTGACAGAATCATAGTCATGATGATCCCAACCCTGGTAATTAAAGCTGTTGAATCTGCAAAAGGTCCCAACCTTAATCAGCAAAGCCTTGTAGTTGGTGACGTACATGGGAAAAAATATGTTGTATGCTCTGCTTGCCTCATGAATCAATGCTGCTGATATTGCTTTTAACAGAAGAATTCTTACAGTGGTGATTGGAGACGATGTAGAAAATAGATGACCTGTGTTATTTCCGAATATTGTTTGTGATTATGGAATGATTTTTGTGTTGTTGTCCTCGCTTTCTGCTGATGGTTAGTCTGCATTTCTCTCTCTAGCTAGAGTGCAAATTCTAATAAATTTCTTCTGTTTGATGTAGTGAGCATGCTTCATAAAGGGTTTTTGCACTGATATTATTGGTGTAATAAGTAATGAGCTGTCTTAATATTATAGTTGAAATCATGTGAGATAAAATGTTGAGGCTTTTGGGTTATTCAAAAAAGACAGAGGTGGGGAGGAAGCGACCAAATCTACCTGTCATTCACATCAAGGTACTAGGTGCGATAAGATTAGCTCCATTTTCATTATGACAAAAAAAAAACAGCCAATTATTTAAACCAATAGACATTGATGGTATTCTCGTTTGGTCTGTCTCTTTCAAATATAAAGTAGCAATTTGATGAACACTATTGTTGTAAAATTATAATATAAATAAATAAGACAATAATTTCATTAGGTAACAAACCAGCACCCTTTTGTGCATTACATGAAGAATATATAGCAATTCACTAGAGTAAACTCAACCAAGCCCATTACATGTTGATGTTGTATTCTAATTATGAATAAAAAAAACCGTATCCTGAGAAAGAATCACCAATGGGTATATACATATACAGAGGAGTGAAATCACAAACTCTAATGGAACCCCCTTGACCCTCTGGATTGATAGAGCTCCAACTTGCCCTTGGCCTCTGGCAGCAGCTTCTCCACATCCTCCAGCTGGCACAGAGATGCTTGTTTGTACGCCCATTCGAGCACGGTGAGCACCTCAGCTCGAGCCAGCTCTTCGCTATCAGGGACGTGCATAGCAATGTTGCACAGTAGGATCAGTGCGCAGCTCTGCACCATCTGCTCCCCGAAGTAGACCAGCTGCACCAGATGCTTCGCCCCTCCTGCGCTAATGATCGCCTTGGAGTGATCCAGGTGCAGGTAGTTCTCCGAGCAGGCGAACTTGGTCAGGGCTAAGCATGCCTCTCTTGATACCTCGGCCTCTCTCTCGTCCAGCAGTCTTACCAGAGGGCTTATCATTCTTGTTTCTGTGGCCTTGAATGTCCTTGCCAGATTGCCAATGGCCTTGACGCATGGAATGAGGAGCTCTGAGTCTCCATTCTCGACTATTCTGAACAGCTGGTCCACGGCTGCTTTGCAGGCGGGTGAGTTGGGCTTGAAGGCCGACCTTCTCAGCTCGGCGTCTCCCTCTGCCACTGCAGTGATCTCCATCAATGCCATGGCTGAGTTGTACTGAACTTCGGCCTCCCCTTTCTCCAAGAGAACCGCGAAGCAGAGCAATGCTCGGGACTCTGTGATGCTCCGGCATATGGGAGAGTTGTCCTTGGCGAGATTCCAAAGGGCTCTAGCAGCCATTGCCTTCATATGAGCCTTGGTTGCAGGATCCTCCATTTCCCTCGCTCTGTTATTCGCCCCTGACAGCGATAAACTCGGGTGGTGGTGGTGGTGGTGGTGATGGTGATGAGAAGTCACCTTGCCACCATTGTTCCCGTTGGGCTTCGCCGGATTCTTGACACCGTTGGTACTAGTTTTTGAGGACATAGTAGTGGCGACAACGTTGTACATTTGATTAGGCTGCTTATTCCCTAATGGATGAGACAATATGGCCTTCTCCTCATCCAAATCATTCCCTTTGATCACACCATCATTAGCAGCGCCGCCATTGCTCGCCAAGACCACGGCCGCGTGCATAGACGTTGCCTTGCTCACGACGGTGTATTTGCTATGCTCCTGCACAGTCTCGAAGGCTAGATGACTCACAAGCAGCCTAATAATGTTGTGCTGAGCAAAGAGATCCTGGCATTTCGGGTAATGCGCCGCCAGCTCCGACACAGCCCACGCCACCACCGCCTGCACCTTCATCGGCCCTTCTTTCAAGATTTTCGCGAAAACCGAGCAAACTCCGACCTGAGTCATGTGCTCGACGCTCTCCGGATCTCGGCCGAGCAACCCGATAGCCCTCGCCGCGTTTTCCTGACCCTCCAATTTCCCTTCCTTCACCAATTTCAGCAGCGGCCCGACGCCGCCTTCCTCGATGATCAGCTTCCCATAGCGGTCGTTGTCGCGGGCGAGGGACACCAGAGATGCCGCCGCATCGGCGCGGTCATCGACGTAGCCGGTGTAGAGTATGGCGATCTGCTCCCAGATGAGGCCGAGGATGGGCTCGTTGGCGGCGATGGGAGGGAGGCCAAGATACTCGTCGGCGCGATCGTCTGCGGAAGCGGAGACGCGGAGGAGCCACGACACGTCGCCGATCGAGTTCTCGAGCTGCGACGACATCTTGCGGAAGGCGGCGGCGGGGATGATGGTGAAGACGCGCTTCATGAGGCCGTTACCGCGGCATTTCAGCACCAGCGCCAGGGCCTTGTCGAGGACCTGCACCGTCTCGTCGACGATGCGGCGCGTGGGCCGTTCGTAGAGGTCACTGCTCGCACGCGCCGCTTGCCGGAGCAGCGCCGCGAGCTTCTCCGTCTTGGATTTGAGCTCGGCCCATTCCTGCTTGAACGTCGCCGCCTCGTCTGCCGCCTTAATCACTTGATCTGTGAGCTGGATCGGCGTCGCTAACGTCTGCTTCACTAAATCCCCCATCGAAACGCCAGATCACAACACACCCGCAAAAGGGAAGGCAAAAATCAAACCACAAAAACGGAAAAAGATAGGATTTTTACAAGTGGGGTGTTGAAGAAAGTGGAGGGAAGTTGAACAAAAAATCGCCGATTTGGATTATGGGCGGAAGAAGATTGAATTCGTAAGCTGCTTACAAATTCATAAGACCAGAAAGAAATGTAAAGAAATAAAGTAGACGGGGTTTACAAGGTCAAACGCGGTTTTTCTTTAAATAAAGAAAAGGAAAATTGAGAATCAAATTTGGAAGATTTTATGAAATAGGCTGTAAAGATTATGGAATATGATTTGTTTGGACAATAACAGGAAAAATAATATAGTTAATAATAATAATATAATGTAAAAATGTAGGCTATGTGGGTGTCATGTTAAGAAAACCCTATTTCTGACAACTCTCACCACACCCAACAACTACTACAAAATTGTCAACTGTTGCAATTCGGCTGTTTATATGATTTGAGTAAATTAATTTCATCATGCCACCACGGTAGCATCTTCCATTCTTTATTTTCTGAAATTGACACGTCATGCCGCTTTTTTTAATTTAACATTTCTCCTGTATTTTGTATTTTGCGTGCCCCACAAATAATTCTATTAATTTTGGAGCCTATTAGACCATCTCCAACCCGAAACACCAAACTCAAACTCAAAATGCAGTAAATATCAAATTAAACAGTAATTTATCTCCAACCCAAAATACCAAAACTCAAACCCAAAAGAATATTTTCAGCATATTCTTTTTCTACAATTTTTTATAATTTTCAAATACTACCAATATATTTATCAAATTTACAATTTGATCCCTTTATTAAATTCAATAAAATAAATTATTATGATATAATTAATTATTAACGAATACAATTATTATTAATATAGTTTTGAATTGAATAATTATTTTAAAATTTTTATGTATTTTCTTAATTTGCAATGTAACAATGACTAGTCTGATTTTTCTTATATTTTTAATTGTTGTATGGTAGTTGATCTCTATTTGAATTCTACATTTTTAATTTGTGATTATTATTTTAATATCCATTTACTAAAAAAGAAAATTATTTTAATATTTATTTAAAAATCAAAATTAAAAAATTGTAAATTAAAAAAAATAACAAATGACAGTAGCAAAGTGAGCAGCAAAAACAAAAAGAAAATTTGCAATTAAAAAACTAAGAAAATTTGCAATTTTGTAAAGTGAGCAGCAAAACAATAAATGAAAAAGACAAAATAGTAGAAAACCAAAAGTGAAGGATTAAACTGTAAATAAGAAAACAAAAATGCAGTAGCAACAGTAAATCGCATATTTGCAGTTCTGGGAGGAGAGAGAGGGTAAAAAACGCAAAATGAGATGCTGATTGGTGTAGGGTTGGAGCACAAAACACTAAAAATTTGAGTTTTGGTTTGAGAATGCAGTAGGGTTGGAGATGCTCTTAAAGAAAAAATTCAAGGTTTTAATCTTCAACCAAGTATGTGTTTAATCGAACGATTTTCTAGGCTAAAGCAAGCCGCTCGGTCGAAGTACTAAGTTATGAACGAGAAGCTTCCCAAAGTGTAATTGTTGGGAGTATGAAATAATCGGCCGACTTAGAGGCCCAAAGCGCAGTTCAATTGACACTTTTTGCAGGCCCACTAGTAGGGCAGTCCGTGTGGAAATGACGGTCCGACAGATAAGGCAGTCTGCCTAAAAACAGTCCGATCAAAAGTAGTTCAATAAGCATGAAGAGTAGTTCGATAGGCGTGGAGGGCAGCTCGATAGGTATGGCTCGGACCACCCAACGGTCGAAAGAGCCGGCAGAGGATAGGGATAAGCTCGCGATATTTTTAGGTTGAACCAATCGCACTCGGCACAATGACCCTGATAAATCCGGAGCTCGCGGCTCAACCATCGGGCGAGATTCGCGAAAATCCTAGAAGAATCCCTAGATACATATACCCTTATAAATACCCCCTACGTAAGCCGATTTTCGGCACTGAATCCCCTAATATATGACACTTCGAATAAGCACTTAGACATACGTTGTAGGCTTCTTTATATTGATCTTATTGTGGCAGCAAGCCTAGTCGGGTGTGTTGTTCAACGATTTTTATTACTTTATTTTCTTTTTTTATTCTGTTCGATTGTTGTTATTTCCTGTACAACCCGTATATCATTCTCGGGGCTCCATATCCGTTACTATCGAACCTCAACAATTTGACGCCCACCGTGGGGCCCATGAACAAAATTGCATTAACCTTTTCTGCAGGAGATGGCTGATGGTCCTAACAACACCAACGAGATCGAGACCGATGACAGGAGAACCGCCACGCCACCGGGACAAGGTCGGGGAACCAATCCGGGCGCAGGACGCGGAGCTCCGGCAAGAACAGGGCCAGACAACCACCGACAGTTGGGCGCGGAGCCCCTCGACCACCGAATCGCGATGGAACGGTGGATGACCTCATGAGGGCTTTCAACGCCACACCAATCAACAAACTAGCATTCCCGCCGCCTCCGCCCTCCATCCTGGCAGATCCACATGTGTCCAGATTAGTGAGCCAAGTCCAAACTGCCAGAACCGCGATCGAGACGATGGGTGCACGGATGGAAGAGATGGCGAGGAGGTACAAACTCCTCCAAAGGGAGAACAAAAGGCTACAACATCAGGCCAATGCACGCCCCATCACGAGGAGCCCAGAAGCGTGGATAGAGAAAGACAGATGGCAGCCCGGAACCTGGAGACAAAGTTCAATTGGACCGAAGGGGATAGCAATGAGCGAACTCAAAATGATCCGCCAAACCGGAGAATCCCGACAGAGCTGATGGGTTTTGTATACTGAAAGCATTTATTATAATAAGTATACAACGGTTTATTTCTCCTATTTGTTAAAAATCTTACATGTATGAACAATGGTATCCTCTTGTCTCACCGATAGGGACGATCATACGGCCTGTTGTAGATCGCAGAAGATAGTATGATCACTTGACCTAGTGAGACATAAACCTAATCACAACCGAGACAGCGTATGAGGATACATCTGTCCGAATGGCTGCGGCATTGTCGGAATAAGTAGTCTGTCTTGGTTACTTGACATGCTGGTACGTAGGGGTGGCGTATTGATGGACCGCAGTGAGATGTATTCGTCTGTCTGACATCAGCGAATATAAGATCTCGTTATATTGATTGAGTCCAAACCCTAACGAAGGTTCAGGGGTTTGCACGGGTTGACTATTGCTTTGACTGTCATGGTGGAGAGCCTGAGTAACGTGCTCGTATATCCGCATCTTGGGTAACAACAATTCGTGTAGTACCGCCTGAGACTGGGTTTAGGCAACCATATCCGAGTTATAGGATGGGGACATTCCCTGAGCTCCGATTAAGTTTAGGCACGAGTGATAAGGATTGAGTGGTACTACTCAGGAATTATAAGATATTAATTAATTGTAGTTAGAGCTTGTCAGAGGCTCCGATTAATTAATGAATATTCGGTAAACTTAAATATGGGCATTCTCAATTAATGCAGCCTGTTCTCATAACGTGGTAATAAAGGGGTAGGTCAATATTAATTTTGTGGTGAAAAAGAATTAATATTAATTAATTAATTATGTCCTGGGTTGTGAACATGGGAATTAATTAATTTAAAGGCCCACTTTATTATTTGCATTAGGTCCCAGGACTGGCCCAAATAAACATGCTGAAAAAGGGCCCAGTAGCCCATTAGGGATAAAACCCTAGGTCTATAAATAGACCCCTCTCTCTCTGAAACCCTAGCCACCTTGATCATAATTCAAATCAGTCAAAACCCTAGGGAGAGAGAGAGTTGGGCGGCACCTATAGAGGGGAGAAGAAAAGTTTATCCGCTCTGGCCTACAACACAGATCTGTGGAATCCTCACCAGTAGTAGATCTGAGCAGCATTGGGACACATCCCTGAAGATCTAATCTGAAGAACAAATTTCTTCTTTCTTCTTAATTTCGATTTTAATCTAGAAATTAGATTACTAATTTCTATTTTCGCAGATTATATCGAATCGCGTGGTTGAATTGAAGTTGGAAATTCAAACGCGAAAGATTGGTTCAGACACTACGGAATAATGGTAAATTCCTCAATCCACAATTTTGAGAATTAAATTCATAGGAGCATGCTAGGTTTTATTGTAAATTTAATTGTGCACAATATCCATAAATCGATCCGGTTCAATTAGTTTTGGTGATTCGGTTCACGGGAAAACCCTACAATTGGTATAAGAGCGAGGTTTCTGATTTATGGCTCTTTTGTGCATAATTAAATTCGATATGCATGTACGAATTTATTTATTTTGTGGATGGTTTTTGTTCCTCGTGGCAACCCGTGTAATTCAGCCCGCGGTGGTTTATCCGTATAGGGCTGAATTAATTTTGTAAAATCACGAGAAATCCGTGATTAGTATAGATTTGAAAATTTGTAATAGAATAGATTATTTTGTATTTTTTTTATTTTTCAAATCTGTAATTGGACGTGTCGAGGACGAAGAACGAAGACGGACACGACGGCGGCGGGCAGCGCGAGCAAGCACCGGTGACGCGCGGGCGGCGCCCGGCACCGGCGGTGGCTGTCGGCGGCGGTTGCTCATGTTTTGGTGGTTTGTGCAATCTTGTGTAAGCCCTAGGGTTTGCATTAGGGTTAGGGCAAATCATCAGATCACAAAGGCCTAAATCCTAAAAGATTTGGTGGATAAAGATTTGGAGGCCCTAGAAGATTTGAGAAGATTTGGACTAACCAAAATAGATTCAAACTTCAAATTGTAATAGATAGGATTTGTTTTTCCTATTTTGTGGGGCCACGAGAAATTTTTGTTTGCCTTAATTGTACTCGTATAATATTTGATTTATTATGTGCGCAATTAAGCATGTGTAGATAATAGGAAAACCATGATTTATCGCTTTTATTATTTACAGCTTTCCAAGCATGCTTATGTGATTAATTTTTTTGTTGGATTATATTTTGGGAATTTTTGGGCTTGTTTAATTACATGCAAAAATTTGCAAAATATAATAACAAAGAAATTATATGTGCGCATATAAGAAACCTTTTAAAAGAAAAATACTAAGCAGATTTTTTAATTAAAATCAATAGAACTCCACAAAGCGGTCCTAGGCTGTAAGTGTATCTCTCGTTCTAGTAAACATCTACGAGTGTAGCTTGCTAGTTTCTAGAGGTTCATGGGTACGGTTGTTGGGATTTCTAGACAAACAATTTAAATCATGTGAATAGTGGGAGGGTTTTGCGTAAACGTCTACGAGTGTAGCTTGCGTAGATCTCTTTCACAAGTATTCTAGGATTGATTTAAATTATAGATAACAAAAGCTTTAAGGGTTGTGCGGTATGGTTACGTGCCATGCTAAACTGTCTCTTTTGGCCGGAGTTAAATTTGTGGTTAATGGCTTAGAAGCATCTTAGAATATAATGCAAGAATTGCATCCCTGTTCTTGAGAGATGGCTTGGTCTAAGGTTTTCACTAATTATTAATTTCTAGTGGCAAAAGCATCCTGACATGTTAGTGAAATTAAATGGATTGGGGCTTAAAACCCGCAGTTCTGGTCGAGGGTGACATCGTAAACGTCTACGAGTGTAGCTTGCGGTGGGAACTCTTGGGCAATTAGTGGAAAACATTTGTATTTGATTTATTAAAAGGTTTTCAATGCATTTGTTTTCGAAGTTCTACATGTATGTTCTTATATTAGATTCTTTATTGTTTCAAATATGTCTATGTCTACTGTCGATCATTTACTTGCTCTCAATCCTCTAACTGGTCCAAACTTCCATGAATGGAGATACTACATTGAGTATATTCTCCTGACTAAGCAACACATATTTGTTCTTACTATGATGCCACTTGTCCCACGTTACCATAAAGTCCCTAGACGTGAGAAGGAGTTCTATGATAGATGGGTGGCGTCTGAGGATTTTACTTACAAGTTAATCTCGGATAACCTGTCTAGAGAACTTAAGCTCAAGTACATGGGCTATTGTAGCTCTGTTGCAATCTGGATGGACTTAGTGGCCACTATGGCGAAGTGGAACGAACTATCAACTGTGATCTCGTGAAAGACCTTGTCTGTAAGAGAATGGTTGATGGCAGTTTGGTGACACTGCATGTGATGATGATGGATAACACCATGAAACGATTCACACGTAGAGGTGGATGTATATCTGATTGGGCTAAGATCGATATAATCCTGAACTCTTTACCGCTTTCATTCTATGACTTTAAAAAGGATGTAGCTAAAAGAAATGAGTACTCCTTCAAAGAGTTGCTCACTGATCTCATAGCATAACAGTCTTTCGTACCTTCATGGGAGTCTGAGTTATCAGATCTTGAGCACAACTTGGGCACATTGAAAGATGTGGTTCATACTGCGTGCAAGAATATGATTGATCGCAGATCACGTGAAAGGAGGTCAAATGAGATGAAGAGGGTTGGTGTCACTTCAAGTAAGAACGCATGCAGAAGCAAGGGACAAGGTACATCATTTGCATTTGTAACGGAAACATGTTTAGCATCAGTTTCTACTCATTCGTGGGTAGTGGATACTGGATATACTGATCATGTTTATTACATTTTGCAGGAATTCACACCGAGGAGGGTGTTGAAGAATGACGAGGTTACCATCTCAATGGGGAGCGCAGCACAAGTGAGTGCAGCTGCCATTGGAGATTTCACCTTGTACTTTGATGATTCTGTTTTAACTTTGAGAGATGTTTTGTACGTGTTGGATTTTAGGCAAAACCTTATTTCAGTTTCCAAACTTTATGTTGATGAATATTCAGTTATTTGATAGTGGTGTTTCAATCATTGGTAATAACGGTGTTATATGTCGTGGGATGCTGAATAATTCTCTCTATGTTGTTAACTGTAATCATAAGTCTTCAGCAAGTATTGCATGTAATTCATCCGTAATTGATAATCCTAGAAAGAGAAAACTTACTTCTTCTGATTAGGATCTTACATATCTCTGGCACTTGAGACTGGGTCACATCAGCTTGAAGCGGATTCAGAGACTTGCAGATGACGGTACATTGGACTTAGTCCGGGCTGTACCTTATCAAGTCTGCGAATCCTGCATCGAGGGCAAGATGTTAACTAGGCCTTTCAAGGCTAGTCAGTCTCGAGCAGAGGAAGTGTTGGAATTGATCCATTCTCACTTATGTGGACCGATGTCCACGCAGGCTCGTGGAGGGTACGAGTACTTCGTCACTTTCATTGACGATTACTCAAGGTACGGATACGTTTACCTACTTCGCTACAAGTCTGAATGCTTTGAGAAATTCAAAGAGTTCAAGACTGAGGTAGAAAAGAAGGTCGGGAAAACTATCAAGTCACTGCGATCTGACCGCGGTGGCGAATACCTCGGTAACGAGTTCCTGCAATATTTGTCAAAAATGAGATTACATCCTTGTGGACTGCACCGGGTACTCCCCAGCAAAACGGTGTAGCTGAAAGAAGAAATTGGACTCTTCTAGAGATGGT
This sequence comes from Plectranthus barbatus, assembly GCA_026898455.1. Classification (NCBI taxonomy): domain Eukaryota; kingdom Viridiplantae; phylum Streptophyta; class Magnoliopsida; order Lamiales; family Lamiaceae; genus Plectranthus; species Plectranthus barbatus. Next base: position 188,238 of record JAPKLW010001484.1, read on the forward strand.
AAGATCAATGATGAGTTATGCAAACTTACCAATTTCGTTTTGGGGCTACGCGTTGGAGACAGCAGCTTACGTGCTAAATGTGGTGCCTTCTAAATCAGTTCCTAAGACGCCTTCTGAGCTCTTCCTTGGTCGCAAACCTAGTTTGTGCAAGTTTAGGGTATGGGGCTGTCCAGCACACGTACTGTCGAAGGAACCTGATAAGTTAGAAAGCAGGTCAAAAATAATGTTGTTCATAGGGTATCCCAGGCAAACGAAAGGTGGTTACTTTTACTGGCCTGAGAGTCAAAGAGTCGTTGTTAGCACCAACGCTAGATTCTTGGAGGACGAGTATGTGAGTAATCACAGGACAATGAGTGATATCGTTCTTCAAGAAATTGAGAACGAGAATGCGATTCCAAGGGAAGGGGAACATGCAGATGTGGGTGCACCTGTGAGAGGTTCAGCACCACAGACACGTTCTTCAGTGCAAGGTGCAGGACCACAAGTTATTGCACCTACTACTGACACGGCACCGATGCCTCGTCATAGTGGGAGAGTTATTTTCCAGCCGTAAAGGTACATGTTCGTGGGTGAGTCTTCGGACTTGAGCTCGAAAGACGGACATGAGGACTCTGACCCACTGACTTACGAAGAGGCAGTGCAGGACAAGAATGTTGCCAAATGGTGTGTCGCCATGTATTCCGAAATTGAATCCAACTGCTATGGATATATACCGGAAAACTGATTTGCCGGATGGCTTTAGGGCCATAGGGTGCAAATGGGTATACAAGAGAAAGAAAGGGGCGGATAGAAAAATCACGGCTTTTTAAATCCAGGCTTGTGGCAAAGGGTTATAGTCAGAAAGAGGGCATTGACTATGACAAAACCTTTTCACCCGTAGCCATGCTCAAATCCATCCGGATACTCCTTGTCATAGCTGCGCATATGGAACTCGAGATCTGGCAGATGGATGTCAAAACTGCTTTTCTAAACAGTTACCTTGAAGAAGGTATGGACATCTATATGCAGCAACCCGAGGGTTACATACGCAAGGGCGAAGAACATCTTGTCTGGAAGCTTAGGAAGTCCTTGTATGGACTTAAGCAAGCTTCAAGGTCGTGGAACTTACGTTTTAACGATGTGATTAAATCCTATGGATTTGCACAGTTGGAAAACGAAAGTTGTGTCTACCGACTTTGTGTCAGTGGGAGCGTGGTTTTCCTTGCACTTTGCGTTGATGACATACTCCTATTTGGAAACAACGAGGGAGTGATGTCGGAAATCAAGGCTTGGTTATCCGAACAGTTCCAAATGAAGAATTTAGGAGAAGCTGGCTACATTCTCGGGATTAAGGTCTTACGAGATCATAAGATAAGAGTGTTGAGCTTATCCCAGGCATCCTATGTGGATACTGTGATAGCCCGGTTCAACATGTAACTCGCCAAGAAAGGCTTGCTACCTTTCAGACATGGCGTTCATCTTTATAGTGGGCAGTGTCATCAGACACAGCAGGAGAAAGATGAGATGAGTCTTGTACCATACGCTTCGGCGGTGGGGAGCCTCATGTATGCAATGTTGTGTACCAGGCCAGATATCTGTTATGCCGTTGGCATGGTGACAAGATATCAGTCTAACCCTGGACAGGCGCACTGGACTGCTGTAAAGCACATCCTCAAGTACTTGAAAAGAACTAGGAATTTCTGCCTAGTTTATCAAAGTGAGGATTTGTGCCCTGTGGGTTATACAGACTCGGATTTCCAAGGTGATCAGGATGAGAAGAAATCGACCTCAAGATATGTGTTTACCCTGGGAGGTGGAGCTGTATCTTGGAGGAGCTCAAAGCAAAAATGCATTGCTGACTCCACCATGGAGGCGGAATATGTCGCCGCCTCCGATGCCTCGAAAGAGAGAGTATGGCTCAGGAACTACCTTTTAGAGTTGGGCATGATCCCGAGTTTACCGAGGAGCATCATAATTTATTGTGATAACTCTAGTGCAGTGGCAAACTCAAAGGAACCGCGATCTCACAAGGCAAGCAAACACATAGAGAGAAAGTACCATATCATACGAGAAATCGTATCGAGAGGTGATGTGTTGATCAAGAAGATTGACACTAAGGACAACCTTGCTGATCCATTTACAAAGAGCTTATCGCAGAAAGTTTACGAAAGACATATTCGTGAGCTGGGTCTGAGGTGGATGCCGACCACTGACAGTGGTTAAAGAGATACCAGGCTAGATAGACAGACTGTATACTCTAGAATAGCTTAGTTATGCTTTGAGTATAAGTGGGAGATTGATGGGTTTTTTATACTGAAAGCATTTATTATAATGAGTATACAACGGTTTATTTCTCCTATTTGTTAACAATCTTACATGTATGAACAATGTTATCCTCTTGTCTCACCGATAGGGACGATCATACGGCGTGTTGTAGATCGCAGAAGACAGTATGATCACTTGACCTAGTGAGATATAAACCTGATCACCGCCGAGACAGCGTATGAGGATACGTCTGTCCGAATGTCGGCGGCATTGTCAGAATAAGTAGTATGTCTTGGTTACTTGACATGCTGGTACGCAGGGGTGGCGTATTGATGGATGATAACTCTCATAAAGAGTTATCTTTTGATCTCTTTTCATGAACTTTAGATGTTGTTTTGAATAAGATGCTTAACAATCAAAGTCCTTTTTGCTTGTTTATGCTTATTTGCAATTAAGTCATAATATTTTAAATTGTGCAAGTTTTAATAAGTTTTTGCAAGCATTTGGTGAAGTCTTAACCAGGTTCGGAATGCTAGAGCTTACCTGCCGCATGCTGATTGAGAGATATGCTTGAGCATACGAAATGCATGAACAAGAAGACTGAAGACTTTCTCTCTCCGGGACCACTCAGAGGCAAGGATAAAGGTCCTTTTTTTATCTTGTCTGCTGGGGAGACAGTTTCACTAAAGGAAGTCGATCCCTTGTCTGAAGGAAACAATGACATTTGTACACGTGGATGTATCATGGAAGAGAGAAGGATATCAACGGCTGGGAGAAAGAGAATATCAACAAAAAGGCTTGGCACTTTTGAAGGGAGACACACAATTACAACAACAAACGAACGGAGAGCAGAGGTGCTTGGAGATCGAGCTTGGAGAGGAAGTAATCGGAGCACAAAAGGATCATCGTCTATAGTTTGTTTATAGATTTTCAAGTTGTATTTGGATGACGAATGATCTTATGCTTTTATTTCTTTTATTTTCGAATATGAGCTAACTCTATTTAACACTTGGGTTGTGGATGCAAAACACCATCTGCTTGAATATATATATATGAACTGAGTTTTGCATAACTGAACTTATCTTTGATCCTGTTTTTCAACCGTTTCTTGAGCACGACAGTGAATAGAAACCCATCACCTATGGAAACCGAAAGGAGAAGTAGGCCGAGGGGATCTTAGATGATTGTGTTGATTTCATAGACATGTGAGACAATGCAACTTAATCGAGCTTGGTTTTATTTTGTCATCGTCTGATCACTAAGAAAGGCATAGACATATGAATTCTAGTGAAAGGGTGTAGATCTAGTAGGACGACAATTCACTAGGCAAGATTAGAAAAAGTTCTAAGGTTCAGGGGATTGCGAGACATAAACTCTAGCATATAGGATAGCAGTGGTGAGTTGTATTCCATAACCCGAGTGTGCTTTCTAGTACTTGTGAAACCAACCATAACCTTTATGCTTATTTTGTGGAGTGAAGAAATATTACTGATCTTAGCTTTGTTTGGAATTATAATTGTTG
>JAPKLW010001485.1:0-23062 GCA_026898455.1 Plectranthus barbatus
TGTAATATCCCGTATTTAATTAAGCGAGTTTATGCTTAATTAATTGAATAAAAGAATATTTATTTTAGCAAATTATTATTTATTTGCTTTTGAGAAGAAATTAAACACCCGATGAGATATCAGGGTCAGAATTTTGCTTTATAATATACCAATGGGATCGTTTCGAGAAAACATAAGTGACCGTGAAGTCACAATTTTTAAAAGAAGGACGAGTGTAACGAAAAATAAATCGGAATATTAATAAATGTGATTTAATTCACATCTTACACTCAGGGAGTCCGATTCTAAAACCGAGCTAGGGAATGCTTGGAAATATTATATGGAAGTATATGTAATTGTCGGAATATTTTTTCCGAGGTCCGAATGATTTTTAATTAAATGGTGAATTAAATAGAAAACGGAATAATTTTTGTCTCCAAAAATTATGAAATTTTATGAGCAAGACGAGCTCGTCGAGAGGAGCATTTTCATATAATTTGTTAATTTTTCAAACTCGTTAAGACGAGTTATCGGGAGAAATTTATATACAAGTTGAGGTGGTGGGGGAGATTACTTCATTGTGAAGCATTAATTTATTTCAATGCGGTGGATTAATTATTGGGCATTATTGGGGTTAGTGGATGCTGAGTTGTGGTAGTGGAAAATGAGTCGGTGTAATAATGGAGGAGGTGGACCTTGTGTGTTGAATAATAAAAGAATAATTGTGGAGAAATTCATTCATTTCCATTCCTTTTCTTTTTAAATAGCACACGCGCACCACCACTCCCGTACCACACACCCTCCATCGCTGCCATCTTCTCTCTTCTTTTCCGGCCACCACGAGCCACCACCGGAGAAACCATCACTACCTATTCTTCCTTGTTCTTCAAGAATTCCGGAAAGCACAAGTACGAGTCACGACGTCGAGTGTAGAGAAAGATATAAGCCGAGAAAGGTACCCCGTCGGTTTCGAACCGTTACGGCTTTTAAATCAAAAACTCGTGTGAATCTTAATCGAATCAGATTTTGGTTGATAGATGAGTGTTCCTTATATTGTAGGGATAATTCGGGTGCGAAGAACCATTCGTTTGGACGCCGGAAAATCCTGTCACCGCCGGCCACCACCATTTATTCTGGTGAGTGTTTCTGAAGATTTTTCCGGCGAATTCTTTAGTTTCAGAGCGTGAATTTCGTATTTTTGAGGTTCTAGTATGCTTAGGAATGTGTTTTTATGGAGTTAGGGATGTTAGAATCGTCTGAACAGAAGGAGGAAATTTCTTGTATATATATATATATTTTTTTTTGGGAGTGATGCGCGTGTGAAGCTGCCGGCGCCGGTCAACGTTACCGACGTTGGTCGATGTGTCCGACGACAGTCGTGTAGTAGGCGTCGGTCTCCGGTGAGATCTGTGTGGCTGTTTTCTTCATCCTCCTCTGTTATATATATATGTGTTGATGCGGGTCTGTAAAAAAAAAAAAGTAGGAAGTAGAAGGGGGAGGGAGAAACTTTCCTCATTCTCTCTACAATATATATATATATTTATTGCTCTTTCTCTCTCTCATGCTGTATATCTATATATTTATATACATATGTAATTATTATATTAATATAAAAAAAAGGGGCATTTACTCTTCCTCTTTCCATACATGCGTGTATATATATATATATATATATATATATATATATATATATAATTAGTGTTATTATTATTATTATTATTATTATTATTATTCATTTATTTATTTTTACATGATTATTATTATTATATCTCAATATATATTTATATATATATATATATATATTATTTATTTATTTAAATAATTTAATTATTTAAATTTTGTTATTAGTTGGATTATGAAATCAAATGTCGGGATTTTAATAGTTCGATTTAAGTAAAGTCGAGACATGATTTGGCGATTGGAATTTAGGTTGTGAAATTATTTAGTCGGAGGTTGGATTATGCGAAGTGGGTTCAAGTTGAATGATAGGAAGTTGTCGGTTAGATGTCGGTCCTAGGTCCTAATTTCGTCTAGTATTATCAGTAAAGGTTGATAGGAATACTTAGACTATCCATCCTAATTAGTTGTATACATTGTGATTATTTTTGAAGGGGATTTAAAGTTAAAGGGAACACAGCTCAATCTGCACGAATAACAAGACCGTCTTTTATACCGTAAGCATAACACAGGTGGGAACTATTTTCAGTAAAAAGTAAATGATTTTCCGAGCTTCATGCTCAGTTTACAAAATGTGTGAAAATGATCTTGTTTTAACTGATTGCTATGCTAAATGTTTTTGAGCTATTATATTTGTACCTCTGTCAGTTGACGCTTTCAGAGAGATGATTTAATGAGAATGTACCAGGAAATTACTGCGCTGATCTCATTAAAAGAAAAGGGTTGAAGCCCTAATGAAAAGAAAAGGGTAGAAGCCCTACTTAAAAGAAAAGGGTAGAAGCCCTATATAAAAAAAAAAAAGGGTTGAAGCCTTATTATCTGAAATCGATCGGGTCTCAAGGTATTATACTGAGACTAGTGCACTAATTGATGACAGTGGGTTGAGTGGTTTATCCATTCCCAGCTGTTCATCGTAACTTGGAAGTAGGCCAGCTTCCAGTTACACAACGGTAAACAAATATAATAACATGTCGAATAGCACGTGCGAAATAAAATGTTTTAGATAACACGGTTTCTTTCAACAAAACCCCGTGTTTATCTGTGTGAGTTGCATAGCATTCTTACTTAAACTGTATTTTTCGGGCATGTTTCCACGGGGTACAATTGTACTCAGCCCCTCGTATTATTTCTAAAATACGCAGGTTAAGCAGCGAGGATGGAAGTGCGGGGTGTAAACAGACGCAACAAGGATTTTACAGATTTTGAAAGATCCTGAGATATGCATCTTCATATGCATATCTCCACTACGCTGCACACACTGCTGCACCGCTCTCTGAACTTTATCCTTCCCGTATTTTAAATGCTTTTGTGAACAAATGTTTAACTCCTTACAGTATTACCCTTTAAATGTGTTTAAACGTTATTTCTTATTACTCTTTTGAATTATGATAAATCTTCCGCTGTTTTAATTTATGAAAATACTTGAAAATCATCAACCACGACTGTAGCGTGCCCCAAAGTTGGGAAGGTCAGTTGGGGGCGTTACAGGAACAATGTCATGTATCTTTTGTTTGGGCGCTTGTTTATGGACCAACATAGTTATTATAAAATAGGAGTAAATCGAAGAGGTATAGCTCCTTCAGAAAATAGGTTTAAAAAACCCTTCATGTGTTAGAATAAATCAGGCAAAACACATACTTTGCATTTAAGTTTTAAAAACTTTCTACTAATTAGAATGATAATAACATTTTGTGATATGCATATAGAAGGACATTAGACCAAGATATATTATGAAAACTTAATACAATAAAATCGACAAATTTGTTTGAATAGAGGGAATTTGCATGATTTGCAATAACACATGGGGTTTTAGCCTACTTATAGAAGTGATGGGACTTTTTTGCATTTTTAGGTAAACACAAGGGGCATTTTGCATTTGTACCAATAATAATGTATTTTAGGGATGGTTCACTAAGCCATATCAATTTTTTTAAGGTCATAATACAATACTGAATTTACGATATAAAAAAAATCAATATCATTACCATATTGAAAATCTTCCATATACTATGATATTTATTTAATAAAATTGTATATATACCAATAATACTCTAATAGTATTGTAAAGTGAGAAAAAATATATAATTTTATTTTTAATTTATTATTTTAAAATAAAAGCAAAAGATAATAAAAAAAAATTATATTTTCAGTACAATATATACACGCATACAAAATGTTATAATGAATAATATATCGTTATCATACTGAGAAGTTTCTGATTGCAGTAAATAATAAATTTGAAAATTTTAATTTTCTCGATACAATTTGTTCGGTATTTCAATATTTTAATATTTTTCCTTATCTCTGCTTTTGTTTGCTTTTTAATAACAAATTAAAATCTATTTCACCTTAATGACACTTTATAAGAGATGAAATACTCATAGCTAAGGTTTAGTTAATTGATCTTTGGTCTAATGAAATATACAGATATAAATAAAATTGACAAAAATTTACCCATCAGTAAAATATAAAAATTGACCTAGCAAGGAAAATCAATTAGACAGTAATTGTGGTGCATCTTGATTATCAACGAATTTTGTGATCAACACCACCTAATTTAAATATTTTGCATATAATTAGCCCAATAAGACTTTATTATTTAATCCAGATTTAATTGTAAGATCAGAATTAATTTTTGCACAACTTTTAAAACAATTAAAATTAGAATTGATGGTTTTGAGAATTTCTTTGTAATTTTTAACAACCCTATTGTTTGGGATGAGTACCCCTGTCCACTTTCCATGAACAATATTACGTTATCATAAAAATAAAAATCAAATAGCATATAACTGACCTGATCAATATTTATTTGGAAGACAAATAGAATAGAAAAAATATATATAAATTCAGATTGTGAGATTCCCTCTCCTCCGCAGAAAAGTTGAGTTCTATCTCTCTTAATTGCTATAGTCCAATTTTTGAACAAAATCATAGGTAGAAAAAGGAAAACAAAATAACAACTCCATGTGCCAACTCAACTCAACTCATAAAAACCACCAAGACCAAAATACAAGCCAACTGACAGATGTAGCATTCAAAAACTGAGTTTTAGGAAACAAATAAATCTTTGCTGGCATGTTAATTTTCAATTCTAAAGAGGTTAGAGCACTCAAATGAAACAATAGCAAGGCCTCAGCGTTAAAATCTCCGGTCCAGTGACTTCAAGGATTCGGCCAGAGTCTTAACAATTATCCTAAGCCCCATTATGGTCAGGCTGGGCTGCTTTTCGACAGTTCTATCTACCGGTAGATGATAACATAAGAATTTACTGCTGCTACTACTACAGTAAGTACCTGAAACTAGTCTGTAGAAGCATGCTCTCAGAGGTGGTTTGTTGAAGCTCTGCAGACATCTTCATAGTGGATCTCTTTTCCAAAGAAACCTTTCAGTCAGCACCAGATAGAATCTGAATTATATAGCTTCTTTATATATGAATTAAAAAAAAAGAAAAAAAAAAGTGCAGGCTATAAGATTATAGATACAAACAAAAAGCGAAACTAATGATAAGAACTATTATATACCTAAAAGCAAACTATACCGGATGACTTCTCAATTTCCAGAAAGATGAGGGGAGGGGTAAAAGTAAAAAAGATAGAATGGATAAACACTGGAAGCTTGCACTTTTCCATGATTTGCAGCAACAACAGAGCAGTAAAGGATCATAGAGGGGGAAAATTGAATAAATGAACTAAACAATGAAGTCACAGCTATATATTTATAAATTCTTCAATTCTACCACTCATAAAATGTAGTTAACTGCAAGAATACTTGAGCACATTTTGAATACTACACTCAATCTGAAAACTCGATCCAGGTCATTTTTCAGCCTCTGCTACTTGTGCTAAAGCATCCTCAGCCTTCACCTTCTCAGGAACAATATCTAAGATCATACAATAGAAATCCATGTGAAGTGGTGTAAAAAATATTAAAGGTGGATTGAGTTGCCCATAGGCCATAGGCCAAATCTCAGAAGAGTGTAGTAACAGAAAAAAAGAAAAAAAAGTACCTGACAAAAACTCAAATCGCTTTCGCTTGGAAACTACTGAAGCTGCACAGAAGATTAAATCCAAGTTAAATAAATAATTGACATATGAAAAAAATTAAAAATAATTGTATAAAACTGTATAATGAGAATTCTTATTCAGTAACAGTAACAAATTCCTCCCTAACGATGCATCATCTTTCATCTTTTTTGGGGGGGATCATTTCCCAGTCACTGTCACCAATAACAGAGGTCTCCACACAATTTGCTTGCAAAATGAATGCACTCCAATCATTTTTCAGAGCAACTCAATAATTAATAAGCCATATTTTACCATTTTTGAATTAAAAAAATAAAAGAATTACAGCATATATTGCGATCTCAAGTAGTAGAGCAAGACCAGCACTCAAAAATGGAAGATTATGTGATGTATGTGCACCTTGAACTAAAGAAAAGCGCAGAATGAACAGCCATAAGAATATTTATTGAAGCTTTTGGACATTAATGTATATGTATAAAAGAATAGGGCAAATATAACATACATGCAGCATATATCACAAAGAAATTAATGGAACAAAGTAACAGAAAGAAGCAGTACACAAATGGTTGTAAGCAGTGTGTTTTTTCTTATCAAGAAATGTGCAAGCGAATGCCTCCTTGCTAAGAAGTTGAAGAAACTTCTCCTGCAACCACAACCACAATAACACACGGAAAATTAAACCCAAGCAGTTTACTGTTACTTGTCCAGGAACTCCAAGTTACATGTATATCAATATTTAGAAAAGTACTAGTATTAAAAGGTCCCTAGCAAGTAGCAATTATATCCAGTTATTTAAACTATTCCTCAATTATAAAGAAATTCTTAACATAGAATAAATTTAAATTTCTTCTCAATTTCCCTCATGTATGATGCTATTTTACAACAAAGATATCTCTTTTATGGCCTCATATTAGGAAAGGGAAGTTTCAGCATAACTGATACAATATTTTTAATTATTCAATCAAACTTCACAATATCCATAAAACTCCAAGGTAAGTCCATTTCAATGAGAACACAAATCAAGAACAATTTTAGTTATGGCATCCCTAGTGGAAAAACAAAAGCATACAGCGCACTGTGGCACGACCATAGAAAACCGAAAAGCTAGTGTGTATCTTCTATCAATTGTTGTGTAGTATGGTCTTTTGCTTTTAGGTTCGACTGTGACTGTAAGGTAATAAATAAACATAAACATATCATATACACATAGGAAGAAGTGTTATTCTTTACTTTCCCAGGAGGTAAGGTTTAGAGGGCTTGGCGTTTAGGTTTACGATGAACAACTAAAATTAAATAATTTATATGAAATAAAAGTACCACAAAAACCAATTAATACAAAAAAGAATTATTGATGGGTTCATTTTAGCATATATAGCAGCTTAAATCTCTTTCACAAACTTAAGCGGCTAAGATCCTCCATCACAAATGCATCATCTTAATTTAGTGTATATGCTAAGGGTTCAGAGCCTGTACCGCATTTGACAACACGTGGCAAGAACTCAAAATACCTGATGTGATAACTTCATTCTCTAAAAGAGATCTATAGCAATTAAAGAAAATAACGTAACACTGGAAAAAAGTAATAACACAATAATTTTCACCCTTCTCAAGTTTTCATTTCCATCACATATACACTGCCCCAAACACAAAGACCGATCTCAACAATATCTGGATCAATCTTCAATGTTGTTTCACCACATTCCATATTCCATATGCCCTAACCTCATAAAGCCATGCCCTCTCTTACATTGTAAGCAGCATGTGGGATAGGTTTGAAAGATAACTCATACACTTTGATTTCGCCATACCTTAATGACTCAAGTCTTTACTACCTTGACATATACACACTACCATTCTACATACACTGCCCCAATCATAAAGGACAAACTGCATTAAAGACCTAAAGGAGCAATATCAGAATCATTGTGCTAAGCAGTTTCACCCATATTCCGAATTCTGGATGCTCTAATCTCACATGGCAAGCCATGCACCTTTACAAGATAAGAGGCATATATGTATTGCCACTCATATACCTAGACCACAGATTGATTCTAACGACAACGAATACAGCTTTCACATCTTAACTTTAGTAATGACTATCAACAAAGAGAGAACGGCAGATTGTAGATCAATTCCCCTAAATTATAACAATTTTCACACATAGGTAAAATTTGATATATCTTAATTATGAGCCATATTTCCCATTCTCAATAGCTCAAGCCTAAAAGGCTAGGTTTAAATCACTAGAAGATGACAACTAAACAACCAACCTAACACGAAAAACACATTATTCCAGCACACCCTAAATCGTCAAAATTAGAAGTTAATTAAATTGCATACCGAAGCTTTATTGATGAGGAACACCGCCTCCTGCGAAATCCTAAGATCAGGAGTTTCGCTCTTGATAATCTGACTGATCCGTTTCATCGGAAAAGTATAAAGAGCATTCTCTCTCTTCTCATCCGCCTCCGATTCGTCTTCTTCCTTCCTACTTCTCTTTGTCCCGTTACTCTTCGCATCGTCCTTTTTACCTCTCTTCCTAACGTTCTTCGGCTTCTCTTCTCTCTCTTCTTCCTCTTCTTCATCACTCGAGCTCCTCCGTTGGTCGTCTGCCGAACTGGAATCTGAAACATCATCGTTTACCGATTCCACGCTCGACGACGGCACGACAGCCGCTTCTATCTCTGCGCTGGAAGCGTCACCATTGGCGGTGGTCTTCGTTCTGTTTCGGTTTGTGGCGGTAACTTTGGGAGAATTTCTGGTTTTGGTTTTGTCAGAGTGGTTGGAGTTTCTGTTCCTCTCCGGAAGCATTTGCTTTTTCGCCATTGTTTCGGAGCCGTAGCAGATTGGGATTGTAATTTGTAATGCAGAATTATTAATACTCACATTTCAGATATTTTTACCCCAAACCTGCGCAGTAGCGTAGCCCAGGCCCAGGGCTTCAGACTTGGGCTTCCTTTTAAAATTCAAATATAATTAAATTTTATAACTCTTGATAAATTATTAAAAAACAATATTAAAATTCATAAAATAATTTATATATAAAGAACTTAATATCATTATAGTAGTCACTGATGATTGAATATTTAATTTATATTTTATGATTTTGTAATTTAAAATTTCATATGTTGTGCTTTGTTTACTTATTTATCAAATTACCAATTTAAAATATTTTCTAATTTTTATATTATTTTACTTGAGAAAAATTAATATTTTAATTAAAAAAATTAAGTTGGATTGGGACGTCATTGATGAGAGTGAGAAATAATATTAGGTTGTAGGTTGTGTAATGAATGAATAAAAATGAATATGTATTATATGATTGGGTCATGAGAACATTAACAAGGTCACCAATGAGGATAGTCTTATGAGTCGGTCATGCCGGCACTTTTCGAATGTTTTTTCTTTTTTAGATGGAAAAAGTGGCGTGTACAATTGAACCATTTATTGAATTAAATTGAACATTTTTTGGTGTTTTTATTTTAGTGGAAAATTTATTTATATTTTAAATTTAATAATATATTATTAAATTAGGATTTATGAATCATTATTATGTATTAAATGTACATGTTATGTTTAATGTGATGCGAAATATATCTAAATAAGGTGATTAAAAATATAAATATGTTTGATCAAAACTGAAATTGAAATCAAAACTTCGGTTTAATTTGATTTGGGTACTTTTTTCGGGCAAATCAATTTTGATTCTTGAAAGCTCTCATGTTGACAATTGCACCTTTTTTGTTGGGTTTTTAATCGAACATGACGTATACTTATAATTAGATGGAATGATATTATTTTTTATTCATAAAATGTAAAAAAAAGTGCAGTTTAGGATATATTTTAAGTTTCTAGGGTATTTTTCGCATTTTTAAGGATTATTTATATAATGTAATTTCCGATTTATTACAGAACTTATTTTTAATTGTTCAGATATACGATTTTCCCGAAGACATAAAAACATTACTTTTTCCATTATTGGCAAGTACGATTAGGAACGAAAGTCGAAAACGTTAATAGGGCAAAATAATAAATAGTTATAATTAGCGTCCCAGAAATGCAAATAAGCTTTCTTTTCCAGAATTAAATATGAAGTCATGCTCTCTCTCTCTTCTGTTTCTCTCTTTACCTCTTCCTGGCGGCGATGCTTGCCGATCCTGAATCTTCACCATCTTATGTTTCTTTTTTGTAGTCGGCGGAGGAACTCGCCCAAGCGTTGCACCTAACGGGCTGCCGCCGCCGCTTATTTCTGGAAGCAAAGAAGATGACTTCCTAATCCGGGTTTGGATCAGAATCAGTGACACTATTTTTGTATGATATCTTACGTTTAGCTGAGAATTTATATTTCTTTTCTTGTATTTATAATTCTGTTATAGGAGATTGTCGGAGAAATAAGATGGATATGGTGGTGGTCTGTATATTGCATTGATGAAAGTTTCAATCTTTTTTGGGGATTTGGCAATATGATTGGGGCTGATTTGGGAATAATATGTGAAACCGAAGTCATTTTGTACGTATATATGATTATGTAAATTTGAGGCTTGATTGCGGGCAAGTAGTTGTGGAGTTGATAAATTGACGGGCATGAAGATGAGAATTCTGTTGTTTGGAGATAAGAAATTGTATTCTGGATTCGGGAAAGGATTCTGAAATTGGAGTTGGAACTTGGAACATAAATAATTTGAATAAAATCGTTTATGAATTTTGGGATTTTATTGTTTTGTTAATCTTTTTTTATTTTATTTTTTTTGGATATTGAAGGTGATGCACCATGGTTTTCAAAGCCCGAAAGTTGAAGAGATCTATGATATTTTCTCGTGATGGGAACAAGATGATTAATGCCAATTCGACTGGGGAAGAAACCGAAGCAAGATCGAGGGGAGATGCAGATGAGGATTGTTTTATTTTAGGGTCAAGTGATTCATATATTCCTGGTTTGCATGATGACATTGCACTGACCTGTATTGCTCGGGCTTCCAAATCGGATTATGCTTCTTTGTCATGCCTAAATGTGAGGTTTCATATGCTAATTAAAAGTGGATACTTGTATGATTTGAGAAGACAGTTGGGGGTTGTGGAGCATTGGGTTTACATGGTTTGTGATCCAAGGGGGTGGGAGGCGTTTGATCCCCTCAGGCAGAAGTGGATGAGTTTGCCTAGGATACCTTGTGATGACTGCTTCAATTATGCAGATAAGGAGTCATTAGCAGTAGGGAGCGAGCTTCTAGTCTTTGGGCGTGAATTGTTTGATTTTGCCATTTGGAAGTATAGCTTGGCTTGTCGTGATTGGGCCAAATGTGAAGGAATGAATCATCCTCGCTGTCTTTTTGCATCAGGTAGTCTCGGCTCAATTGCTATTGTAGCTGGAGGAAGTGACCAGAATGGGAAAGTGCTGAAGTCTGCAGAGCTTTACGACTCCCTAACCGGAAAATGGGAAATGTTGCCAAGCATGAATTACCCCCGTAGGTCATGCTCTGGTTTTTTCATGGATGGTAAGTTTTATGTGATTGGTGGGATGACAAGTCCTACGGATTCATTAACATGTGTGGAGGAGTTTGATCTCAAAACAAGAAAGTGGAGGGAAATCGAGGGTATGTACCCTAATGTGAACCGCGCTGCTCATGCACCTCCGCTTGTTGCAGTCGTGGACAACCAGCTCTACGGTGTTGAATACTTAACAAACACGGTGAAGAGGTACAGGAAAGAAAGTAACTCGTGGGATGCATTGGGAAGACTCCCTGTTAGGGCAGATTCCTCGAATGGTTGGGGCCTGGCTTTCAAATCCTGCGGGCAGGCTCTCCTTGTGGTTGGGGGTCAAAAGGGCCCTGAAGGTGAAGCCATAGTGTTGAATACATGGAATCCTAAATCAGGTGTGAAGAATGGGTCCTTGGATTGGGAAGTCCTAGGAGTGAAAGACCATTCTGGTGTTTTTGTCTACAATTGTGCTGTCATGGGCTGCTGAGAGATGTCTCAGTATACTTCCATGCACTGTCTGTCATTTTATTTCTCTACTGAATCAGTTACTGTTTGGATAACCCTCTTTTCGAGTGTTGACATGATCTCTTCCTTTTTTTTTTTTGGTGTAACATTCTGTATCTTTTACTGTGGTTCCAGTTATGTTGTCTCCTCCTCTGAAATACAGAAAATCATGTGAAGTTTGTTTGTAATTTTAGGCTGTGATGTTTTATTTTGGACCAAGAAAGAAAAATGCTTCTCTGCAGTAATCTGTCAGGTTTAAACTATATGAATTCACTTAGTTTATTTCAAGTACAACCAGATTTGCTTGTCTCCAGTATCTTTGCTGTTCATTTATGCAACCAGTGGCAGTGGAAATTCTTTTTTTGGCTTCTCCTCATTCTTAGCCCATATTCTATTTTTCCACTTTTTTTGGCTTCTCCTCATTCTTAGCCCATATTCTATTTTTTCCTTATTTTCGATCTCATTTATCTTATTTGCGAGTAGGGGTGGAGGCAGACTTCAAGTTCCGGGGGGCTCGATCATGTTTCGGGGGCTCGACCATATCACGATTGGATCGAGTCTTATAAATATAATTAAAAAAAAAATTTATTCCGGTCGCCGGGGGGTCGGCAGCCCCCGCCAGCCCGGGCTGCCTTCGCCCCTGTTTGCGAGGGAAGCTATCTTATAAAAAACTCCATCACACTATAAAATGATTCCATAGCTGTTAGGTGGTATGACCTATAGGGCTTTGGACATTTTTTTATTACCTAACTCTCCTATTGCATTTAGGAGGGTAATCGAATTGAGTCAAATGATATCTTACTTTATTGAGTTTTAGTGAGGCGGAAACAATTTTTTAAAATCTATATTAAATTTAAAGTATTAATTATTCTTTTCAATGAAAAAATTTATTATTAAAGAATATTATCAAATTCATATTCATACTTAATTTTAATTTTTCCTTATAATTATATAGATTTATTAATATTATTATTTTTATTTCATATTAATTTTTGTTAAATGAACTTATTTATGAGTAAAATACTATAAATCTCAAATTTGTTTCCCTTGATAAACGAGCTTTTCCAAACAAATTTATATCGGATTTGTACTCAAATAGGTTATGAATAATTTGATTGAATTACACCTATGTTGATGAAAACCAATTTTTTCTTCATGAAGTTTGGTAAGAAGAGAGTGGTGGTTGAACTTGATCGGATATATTTATGAAGTGCTTCTTCTTCGGCCTTGTATTTTGAATGCAGTCAACTCCTTAAACACAGCTCTAATCTAATCAAATTCTCACTCACTATTCACTAAACACATCTCTAATCTAATCTAATCTAATTTTATCAATAGCATGTGCCTCACAAATGGCCCACAAAGTTCCCAAATCTCTCGAGAAATCCAAAGATGCAGATTTATGGCAGCAGCGGTTTGACTCCCACTCAATGTCCAAATATCAAAATTGTCAATAGAATCAGCAAAATAACGCGTTCAAAACAGTTTTTTTAGCGTGTGATTTCCACACACCCACAGCCACCGGTAATACAATTGACATTTTTTTTTTTGGAAGAACCCCTCTTCGCCGCCGGCACCACCCAATATGAAAAGCATAAATAATGGTCCTCCAGCGTTGATGGTTCATTTTCAATTTTAATACTACTTAAAAATAAAATTCTAATTTCTTAGTTATTTTTCGATTTTTAGGATTGATTATAGAATGGCGACCGCCCATTTCTCATAATTAAGAAACATTTAATGCAATTGACTGGAAGAATTAAAACTCTCACTCTGTCGGCAAACCAGATTTTGGCGGGTAGCGCAGCCAGCTCGTAGCTCAAGGAAATTCCGAGCAACATTCATCTCAAGGAAATTGATGAAAGACGAAGATGTTGAAGACCGCGAGGAAGAATGTGCTCGAGCAAAACCATATCCAACGAAATATTAAGATTTAAGGAAAGAGAGATCAGATCCGAAGTCCATACTAATCAAATTAAATACTCCAGTAATGATTTAAAGAAAATCAGCCAACCAATGAAATAGAAGTTTATTGGGGGAAAAACTACTCCAGGAACAAAAACGCAGCAACAAACAAATCCTTCGTATACATGTGATCGATAAACGTATCTGAGTTTTTCAGTCTACAGAATGTCTCTCCTGGCGGCGAACCCGAACTGCGACCGCTGGATGTTCTGCTGCCGCTTCTTGTACACCAGCACGCCGGCGCCGACTAAGCACGCTCCGGCGATGACTCCGACCGCCACGCCTGCCTTCTGTCCGCTGCTCATTCCCCCGGAGGACTCATCCTTGCTATCCAAATCAGCAGCATTGGGCTGAGTCTCGCGGTTAATGTCTCCTGCGTCGGCGGGAAGTGGAGACGGAGCAGGAGAAGGAGAAGGTGACTTGTAATTCGCAGAGGAGTCCGGAGTTGGCGCCAGATCTGGGGGCGGCGGAGCCGGAGGTGATGCGAATGACGGGGAGGGTGAAGGCGCGGAGGATGGGGTGGCAGGAGAAGGAGAGTGTTGGTGAGCTGGAGGTAGAGAAGGTGGATGTGCCGGCGAATGGTCGGAGAGGACGGGATGACAGAGAAGGAGGAGGGAGAAGACAATATGTAGACATACTGGTGGGGAAATTGAGGCCATTGATGAGATCTGGGATGTGGAAGGTAGATAGAATAGAGTTTGACTTGATGAGAGAGAATGGGAGTGTGAAGAAGGTTTGGAGATCTGAGAGGTAGGAAACTAGATTTCAGAATGCAAAATCTTAGGGTGGGAATGTGGAAAAAACAGTTGCTTCAGAAAGTAGTAGAGAGAGAGAGAGAGAGAGAGAGAACGTGGGATGAGTAATGGAGATGGGAAGGGATGGTGAATTGGTGGGGGAGAGTGGAATAGAATAATATATTGTTTAATATCGCTTATAATCCAAGGAAAGGGACAAAGACAAACCCATATATGTTTTAATTTTTGTTTTAACAATAAATTCTTTCCGTTTGCAGTAAATTATTTCTAGATTAACAAAATATTATAAATTAATTTAAAATAAAATAAGTGAAATCCTAGAATATCTGAAGCAAATGGAGATTGGGCGAAATTTCCCAAAACCACAGATTTAGGGCGAAAGCCCATTGAAGGGACCAGCGGCCCAAAGCCTTGGTGAATAAATTTACTTCTTTCATATCCTAAGCAAGTTTTCCATCTGGCCATCACAATTGAATCACCACTCATTCCCTTGAATGAATGATGATCAACGTTCTAGCTCAGTTTTTTTTTTTAATTACTTTTACTGAATTTACTCCCTTTATTCCGTCAATGTTTGTGTTTAAATTTCTTTTATGTTGTTGATTTGAACGTGTGTGTAAATTTTACAGGAACGACTGTTAGGCGCGGCGCTGGGGAGCCTCGTAACCGGGGCGGTGATTTTTGAGCAGCGTAGAAGCATATATGAATCTATTTCTCTGTCTGAGCCTCTGGTAAATTCTTTCTTTCATTTTCCCCCCTAATTATGGGTGTCCCGAATGGTAGATGTGATTAATTGTGTCCATGTTGGTGGGGGTATAAGCTAATCTAGGCTGTGAAAGGTAGGCACGATTTGCTGATTATTTGATTGGATGCCCTAATTCTCCTCTTTTAAAGGGATTATTGGCTTACTGAAGTAGGAGTTGCAAGTAAATTTGGTCTTTATATATTATCCTCACAATATTAGGTCATCCTAGCAGGAAACAAAACTAAGCTATGAGTTCTTATTCTAATGATTAATTATGTGAAGAATCATTAGTTACATACCTAATTAGGCAGTTACATCAAGGTTATAGCCATCCTCCAGAGCCAGGTATGGAGAATACATAGTTATATTATTGTGGTCAACCCGAAACGAAACACTGCTCACTCTGTGGCATGAAGATACTGATAGTAACTACCGTTGTGTTCAGTGTCACAATGCTGCATTAGTAATGATGGAATCAATATTTAGAAATCTTAACTTTGTTAAGTGTGAGAGATTGTGATACCTCTCCATTATGAGGTGGCCCATGCTATTATCTCTAGTCAGTATGGAACATATTTAACAACACATAACTTTGATAATGTAATTGACAGACCAAAATCTTGTAGAATCCAGTTAGTAGTAGTTCTCTCAAACATTACTTGATGAATAACTTTGATCTCACCTTGAAGATCTTGGATTTGCCTTGGTAGTCAGAGAGAACCTTTTTTTCTTGATGCTTTAAGTTGTGGCCTCTCTGATTCCACTTGGGTCTTGTGTGAAATGGCAACTTTTTCCTTGTTTGGGTGACATTTGCAAGGTGTGATTTTATTTGTGCCTTATATTTGGTTTGAAAGAGTGACTTGATTTGTTTTTTCACAACCTCAACTATTTTTCAGCCGACGGAACCTATTTTTGGCCGGAAGTCTCGCCAAAAGTTTGCAGTCATCTGGAATAAATCTGTGGATATCACATTTGGACCTGCGATTCAATATCTTAGCTCACGTGAATTGTAGGAATGTTCCAACTCTATCTGAAGAGTTGTGATGATCCTAGCATCTCCCAAGAACTGCCTACTTTTTATCGTTTATGTCTTCGAACACATGATCAATTGGTTATATAGAAATAACGCTTTAACCACTTCCTTCAAGGTTATGATAGAATTGCCTAATGTCTTGCTTTTGAATCGATATTCTTTTCTGGGTCACCTTATATTTTATTTTTTGATGCCTTTAGTTATGATTTTTTTTAGAGGAAAGTGCATGATGCATCGAATGGGTAAAACCATCAATAGCCGCAGAAAAATGCATATATAATTCGTGACGCGATAAGATGGATTAGGTTAGTACTCTATGAAAATGACTTTAATTAATGTATATCAATCATTAAACCACTGATGGCCCTGTTCACCTAATCCTTTTCTTTTCTTATACCATGTAGCTTAGATGATATTTTAATTTAATGTATATGTTTAAACTTTATTCCGTCATTTTCTCAAGCTCCAACTCAAATCCAAATCATAGTCAATTCATCTTCGTTTAGTTACCACTTTTTTATTCATGTATTTCTTTTCTTTTTTCCCAATATATATAGGATAATGCAAAATTAACGAGATGGCAACTACTACTGTAAATACACAAACCATTTTCCTTAAATCAAGAGAAAAAAGTGATGATGATTGTGATATATAATTAACACACAACCATTTAAACCAAAAAAGAAGAAGAAGAAGAAAAGACAGGGGAAGAACAATTCAATACATAAAGAAGAAAAGATGGATCCCAGAAGAAAATATGTACAATCTGATGATCATCATGCACATTCATTTTTCACTCAAATTATTGATCATAAATGAAAAGGATCTCCCATAATCCTATTAGGCATTGCTTCTGAAAGACCCCAGAGCTTTAAGGGCTGCTGCCCTTAAGATGAATTGGTGGTAGAATGCAGCAATCGCAGCTCCAATGAATGGTCCCACCCAGAAAATCCACTGCACACACACACACACACACACATTAGTCAATGCATATACATATTATCATAAACACATATATATAAGAACTTTTTTGAGAAAATACTTACATGGTCATCCCAGGACTTGCTGTTGTTGTAGATGACAGCGGCGCCGAAGCTCCGAGCAGGGTTGATACCGGTGCCGGTGATGGGGATGGTGGCCAGGTGAACCATGAACACCGCGAATCCAATCGGAAGTGGGGCCAACACCTTCATCACCATCAACATATTACAATCATATTCATCTATATATATACATATATATATATATATATATATATATACATATTGTCTAAGTTAGTAAGTTGTAAGACTTACAGGGACATGGGAGTCTCGGGCATTTCTCTTTGGATCGGTGGCGGAGAAGACGGTGTACACCAACACAAAGGTGCCGATGATCTCTGCGCCCAAGCCCACGCCGGTGTTGTATCCGTCGGCCAGCGAGTTGGCTCCGCCGCCGTAGCGGTTGTAGTAAGACTTCTGGAAAGCTTTCACCAACCCCACACCGGAAATTGCACCCAAGCACTGTGCCACCATGTACATCACCGCTCTTATCAACGACACCTTCCGCCCCAAGAACAGCCCGAACGTCACCGCCGGGTTGATGTGCCCGCCTGAAATGAATGACATCATCAATATATACGCGTGATTTTGCATGACATATACATATGCATGGGGTTATATATATATATGTGTGCTTACCAGAGATACCGGCGGTGCAGTAGACGAGGATGAAGATCATGCCTCCGAAGGCCCAAGCGATGCCGAGGATGCCGACGCCGCCGCACTGATCGGCTTCGCTCTGGCTCTTGTAGCCGATAACGGTGAGCACGGTGACATACAAAAAGAGAAGAGTGGCAATGAACTCAGCTATCAAGGCCCTGTAGAAGGACCATTTGGTGAGCTCGTCGAAGTCGAACAGCGGCGCCGGTGGCGGCTCGTGGTAGTCCTTGCCGGAGTAGTCCGGCCCCCGCTCTGCTTCGACGTCCTTGACCATGATGATGGAGAGAGGTGGTGAAGAATAAGCTTTAGCTTTGCTTGGTTGTGGTGAGAGTGAGTGGAGCTGTGGAGGGGTGTTTGGTATTTATGGTGGGGGAGATGCGTTTAATGATGGAGATTAATCAAGATTAATGTTGATTAAAAATTAATTTCTCAAGCCGCCCCAAATTAAATAAAATAATTTGAAGAAATTATGGAATAATTTAACCGAAAATTAGTAGCCGACCAATATAGATTAGTGGCTCTTAATCGCATGCCTGGTCCCACCCTCATCAATCTATATATATTTTTTAATTTATATATAAGTTAAATACACATATATATATATATATATATATTTTAGTTGGCTATTGAATGACATGCAATGATAAATAAATGAAATTCCACAATCCATAAAGTTCAAAATTATGGTTATCAAAAAAACTTTTGCCAAAGCAAAATTGTGTTGATAAATATACGAATGATATGGCATGAGAAATAATAAAGTGTAATGATTAGTAGTTAATATTATCTTTAACAGATCACTTATGATTATTATAAATAAATTAATAAGGCATAATTGTGAATGGGGCACTGTTGCGTTGTCATTTTGTAAGGTAATGAATTGGTTTGACAGATAAATTTATCTGTCTTACACCTAAAAGGCTTTTCAATAATATTTTAAACTTGTGGTGCTGATTAAATGTAGTTTTTTAATTGTGTCACTTTTAATGATATGGGGCTGACTTTAAAATGTGGGCGTTACATGTATCTGAATCAATAAATTTGCATGATTAGTTGGTAAAATGAGGCTGTTTTTGGTCTACATTAAATCATAGCATGAAGCCTTGATTGGGAAGCAAATTATTTTTGATATACATTGATTAAAATTCATTCATTTCCACTTAAATTCAGTATTTATTGAAAATAAATATTGAAAATAAATAAAGCGCTTATATCATTTATACCTCGAATAAGGGATAAAGTAAATTATTAAAGAGCTTTAGAATATCCTTACTCAATGTGCAATATTGAAAACACCTTATCTGAATTAAAAGGTCACAAATTCGAACTTCTCTAAAAATATTTGGGAGTGTGAGTTTTAATAAACATATTTTTATTATAAAAAATAAAGAAAAAGAGGTTTAGGATCTATCATTAATGGAAAAAGAAATGAAAAAGAATAGTGATAATAGAGGGCAATCAACAAGACAAATATACTGGCATTTTGATAGCATAAAATTTACTTCTTGTCAACTTGTCATACATAGTCCATTTCGTGATTTTATTATTTTTATTTTATTTTTTTAAAAAAAAATTGGAGTGAGGGAGAGAGGACGAAGATCGGTGGTCATTTTTTTAAAAAGATATTCATTATTAGAGTGTCCTCTATTATTATTTTCATTTTATAAAAGTCGTGATTACATCAATATCACTTAGTTACATATTTTTATTTTATTATGAAATGAAAGATTGCGGAAAACTCGCTTAGAAATACCCAAACCGGATTATATAACTCAAATGTGAAGCTACATTTGTGGGTTTTCTTTCAAGATCCATCAAATTTCCTAGTCTTGGATACATGATAAATAAAATTCAGTTCAAATTTTGATCAAATACATTTGCCCTTTCAAGCAAAATAGTTAACTACCACGTCAATGCCCAACCATTACTTCAATTCAATTTAAATTTTTTATTAAAATAATAGATTCTCTCTCTTCCAATATAAGTGTACAAAATAAAAAAAATATTCAAATTCATTAATATAATGAAAAATTATTATACACTAAAACTTCATAATTTAGTTGAAAATAAAAATGATAACTAATACAAAATAAAATATAAACCGACCAAACCACTCCAACCACCCAACCATCTAACTTTTTAATATTTTATTAATTTCTCTCACTTCCACATCATCAATTATCACTCCAACCCAACCACTCCATTTTCCTAATATTTATCAATGACCACTCAATCACACAACCACATTATATATATAATTATTTATTTATTTTTTTAAAAAAAATAAAAGCACAATTTATAATTAAATTTAAAAAATATATAAATTATAAAGCGATTAGTATAATAAATTTAGTACCCAATTTAATATAATTAACGTAGTTTAGTAACCTTTTAAAAAATCTTGCCAATTTTTAATTATATAAATATAAAAATAAGTTTTTTTCTAACTACATAAATCTAACCACAAAATTCTATTCAAGTAATAAATTTATCAATTAGTTATAAAAAGATGAATATCATACAAATTATAAGAAAGTTAAATTATTGTTTGGTTGTCTAAGAAAAAATATATCCTATAGGAGTGTATGTATATTTATATATAAATTTTAAAATAAAAAATATATATATCAAAATTACTCTCTATTTGTAGAGTATAAAAAAATATGATTTTGGTATACTTTTTATATATTTTTATGTTATTGTATAAAAGATGTATTAATTTTATTGTTATGTTTATACAAAATTATTCGACCTATAGAAAATTAATAAATACCACTAACTTATTAATTAATGAATAAAGAATTAAATGCCACTTGTATTTGTATCACACACGAGTTGGCTGACCATCCCAAATTAGTCAAAGGTCACAACCATTCTTAATTTTATTTTTTTTTTCTTCAAATTTTTACATGTTTGTCATTTTGTCACTACTGTAGGTAGTCTTAAAATAAGATTGATTTTATTACAAAACACACAACTTTGATATTAAATCAAAACAAAACGATCATTGGAGGGTACACCCCTGAGACTATCAACATAGTCTAATCCATTCGCACTTTCACCTTAATTAGTACTCTTCAATTCTTTATTGATTGCTTTCAAACACTCCAAAATGATTATAATGAAAAAAAATAAGAAAAACGAAGACATGTTCCGCCTTTCTAGACAAATAGCCCAATATCGAGTGTTTTGAATATAGCACAACAAATTGCTCCTAAAGATTCCACTCATGGAAATCGACTCACTATATAAAAGTAGAAATTTGGAATGATCAGAGCTAGCTATGTGAAAGATTTCTGTGGCCTACTTCTATTCCAGAAATTTTGTAACATGCAGATTTTGGTTGCTCGTACAGTTCGAATGTTATATAAAATCATGGAAATAGTTACATTTTTTTGTAAATACAGTTAGGCCAAGATGGTCTTAATCCGACAATTCACCCATCTCAATACATGCTAGGTGCAAAAAAAAAGACATATTTGGAGAAGTTATCCATATATGGTAATTAACTTCCCTTACTAAAACTTCAAAAACCTAAAGGATGATGAAAGTAAACCTGAAGCAAGCCAGCATTTTTGCATCCGATCATTTTCTTAGACTACCCTTTTGTATGCAAGTTTCCACCTTGAACTACATATCCCATTTACCCTTCTTCATAAAATATAATGCTATTCAACATAATCTGAGAGATGTTACTAGTGATATTCAATTGTTTTAATCTAGTTCATTTCATCTTGCAACAGGTGAGCTGAGCTCATGTAAAGGTTGCTATAAAATCGAAGTCAACTACAAGACAGACAAGTAAAAGCCTTTGTCTATCTTCAAATTACTAGCAATGTAAATGTCCCATTTCAGTTAAGAGCTTTGTCTATGAATAATTGGTCATGAGTTCTTTTACACCTATTTCCCATTTAAATAATGTATCCAAGATTTTTGAAGGGAAAATAAAAAAACATAATTGAACGAACCTAATTTCACCATCTACAAGACTAAAGCTCCTTTAAAATCTGAGAAAGTTCATGTTCAGCCAGTATGAAGGTCCTTCAATTAAGCCCATCATAATCAAACACACTCGCCTAATCCAAGTTTCATGAAAATGCATTCATCAAATTGATTGTTCATGTAAAATCAGAAGTAGTAGCTGCTAAGAATAGAAACAATCAAAGTTCATTTTGCTTCATTATTACTTTTTCAATTAAGTATCTAGAAAATTACCACAACAGAATGAATACCAAAAGTAGCACATTTGCTCACAACAAAAACATTATCCTCATAATCCATAAAATCCAGCAGTAATCAAAGAGTAATAAATCACAAAAAAAGCTATATGAAAATCTCGATTGCGGAACTTAACCTCAGCTAGCTCAGTCTAGAGGAACCTCGACGTCTCCATCGGTGATCTCCTGCTGTAAGTCCTTCGGATCCTTCCCATCCACCGTACAACCAACAGAAACGCAGGTGCCTAAAATCTCCTTCACAGTCCCGCTCAAATCCTTGGCCATGGAGCGCGGCGCCATCACCTTAGCGATCTCAATAACGTCGTCCAGGGAGATATTCCCATTATGTTTAATATTCTTCGTTTTCTTACGGTCGCGCTCCGGCTCCTTGAGCGCCTTAATGACGAGCGCGGCGGCGGAGGGGACGACGGTGACCTTGGCCTGACGGTTCTGGACAGTCAGCTTGACCGTGACGCGGAGGCCCTTCCAGTCCTTAGCGGTCTCTTTGGCAATGTCTTCTCCAATTTTCTTAGGGGAGAGACCCAAGGGACCGATCTTCGGAGCAAGGGAACTTGCGGCACCGACTTCTCCTCCGGTGACGCGGACGAATACGTCGACAACCTGAGATGGATCGAACTTCGGCGGCATTGTCGTCGGCGGCGCTAGGATTTGTTATTGCGAGGGGTGAAAGAGGAGTCGAAGGTGAGCCGACGAGGGATATAAGCTAGGGTTTTTTTATTTTTCGAAATTCAGTTTATGGCTTTGAATTGGGCCTTTTACTGAGTTGGGCTCCATATTGGGCCGTCCAATTCATCTTTTTCTTTTAATTTCATTTCACAATTAAAACTTAGATTTCAATTATAAAAATTAATTTAAACCAACAAGAGAAATTGTTAATTTTGTGAGTATCAATATTTTCTTACTACTGCTATCAAATACAAGATCTTTATACATACAATGCTATGCTAAAGAAGGAAGGAAATAACTAAA
>JAPKLW010001485.1:28062-46971 GCA_026898455.1 Plectranthus barbatus
AAAATCTGTCTTTTTAATGCTGTCATTAACCTTATGAAATCTCAACAGAAATACTAACCTGAAACGTCTTATGAATTCTATTTTACGAGATTTTATATTTTTATTTGCAAATCTGAAATCTCAGAAGTTTGATTGTACTTGTAGCTCATGTATTATACATAAATATATTGTATGAACTTAATAAATATAGTCAGAGTTATGACAATTTTTGCAATATTATTGTAAGTGGATAATTGAACCCAATGTTTATACCTTCAAAAGAAAATAAGAGAGAACCCAATGTTTTAGAAAAAAAATTATATATTTTATTTTAATGTATCAATCAATTTTAAAATTTATTTAATTTTTTTATTCTGAAATGTACCCTAACATTTACTTTTGTTAGTTAAAAATATTATCGATGACTAACATGATTAAAAACACAATGAATCACACGTTATATTTTATGTCACATTTTGAATTGTTAGGTTAATTCCTTACATTTAAAAAATAAGATTATTTTCTTAAAACCAAAACGTCTAAATTATAATTGCATCACCTCTCCCCTCTAAATTCGTCATAATCTATGTTTTTTGTATTATTAATGTCCCTTCAATTATTGAAAAATATTTCTTTTTATAAAAGAGATATTGTATGTAATAATAAGATGATTTTGTAAGAGGAAAAAACTGGGAATGAATCTTGCCTTGAAACGCCGGAAACGGAAAGGGAGTTGAAACAGTTGGGATAAACAGATGTCAAAACTGAAAGCAGAATAAAAGAACATTTAATTTTATCTAGAATTACGAATTTAGCCCCAAATTAAAAGCAAGAAAAAATAATAATTTGTTAATGAAATAATTTTTATTTGAATAAAACTTAAACACAATGGGTCAAGGGCACATATTTTAGTCGATTAAAAATATTCCTCTTATTAAAAAAAGATAGGTGCTAGTGAATAATTTAGGCAAGTCAAATTTGGTATTATTCTTTTTCACCAATTATTAAGGTGCTCTCATGCAATTATTTCAAATGAATATACCAAATTATGGGGATTTCAAAAAGCAATTAATTTAAAGAATGAAAACTCATGGTGTCGAATAAATTATAAAACAAAACTTTTATATCATAACTTCACGTCGTTGAACCAAGTTGCAGTACACTTCATTAATAAAATCTAGTTATTGAACTTAAAATAGTTCAGTGCTTTTCTTCAAAATTATTTATTTATATTCACATAAGAATTATGCTAAATAAATAAAATTAAAATGATATATAATAATATGGGTTCATATATGTAATATACTTCATGCATCATGCGATGCTTTTTTTTTTATATACAATATTAGTAGTATATGATACATTAGAATTATCATCATAATTTTATTAAAAACCATCGGGCAAATTTATATTAGAGAAAATAATTTTTATATCCCACATATTGAATAACGAAGTCCATATTCTATCAAAGAATTTAAAATCAAATCTAATGGCATATTATTCATAGTATTTATTATTTTCGTTCATCCAAAATACAATAAAGTTATTATACATAGAATATTTTCACTTCATATTGATGAACAAAATAATTTTATTTTATACTGATTAATGTAATTATAATTTTTCATATTTTATGTCTATATATATATATATATATATAGAGTAGTGATCATACGAGAATAGTTTTTAGTATGAGAAATAAGAATAAATCTCAGTCTTTGATTTTGTGATTTCAACGCTCATGATCTATTTCACTCCGTGTGCAGTTTTCCTTGATTATCCTGCAGTTTTGCAAAATTAAGGTTATTTTTGTAATTTTAGTTTTTTTTAAAATCTGAAATAGTATCTCATTAGATTTTTTATTCCTTTCTTCGCGCGATTTGATTTTTTCTTCATTCTTCGTTCGATTTGATTTATATTTCTTCTGTCGATCAAATATTTTTTCTATGTTTCTGGATTTTGCATTCGTGTTCGGTCTCGACTTTGTTTATTGTGCATGAATATAGTTTTAAAAAATTTGTTTTATTCAGATCGGCGTTCATTTTTACTATTATATTGTGCATATTTAGTGTTAACTTTGTGCATTTTTGTATCTTACAGGTTCATTTATTCCAAAGTGTGTTTCAAATTGACGTTCATTTTTATTATTATATTGTGCATCTTTAGTGTTAACTTTGTACTTTTTTGTATCTTACAGGTTCATTTATTCCAAAGTGTGTTGATGAGATGAAGCATTTTAAGGGCAGAGTTTTTAGAAATGTTGATGTTGGTATTTAGTTTTATAGAGACTACGCTCGTGTAGCTGCTTTGAAGAAGAAGATGTTTAATTTTTTTAATTCATATTTATGTAAAAATGAAGTAAATCGGGCTTAAAATGCAGGTTGCTATTTGTGTTTGAGTTTTTTTTACAGTTTTAGCCTTTAAAGGCTAAAACTGCAGGATATTGGGGCAAAAATGTCGTGTTTTTCAATTTGCTGAGAATGAATCATGTTCGTCGATTTGATGAGATGGACGCGCGAGATCTATTCTTATTTCTCATAGTAACTCCTATTCTCACCTGATCACTACCCTATATATATATATATATATATATATATATAGAGGAGGGATCATGTGAGAAAAAATTCTCATGTGAGAAAAAAGAATAAATCATATCCATTAGATCTAAATAAATCAATGGTTGATATGCAATCAAGCAACAATTAAAACACAATCAAGCAATTGCTTGATTGTATTTTAGTTGTTGCTTGATTATTGTGTTGCTTGATTGTGTTTGATTTGTTGCTTGATTTTATATCAACCTTTGATTTATTAAGATCTGATGGATATGATTCATTCTTTTTACTCACATGGGCCTTTTTCTTACCTGATCCGCTCCCTATATATATATATATATATACTTAATATACTAAATAGGAGTAGTCTCTCATTCCCGCCTATCTTGCCACATCTCATGCACATCTCATGCACAGCTGAATTTATTCTGTTGCAAAAAATATAATTCAATTAATTTATATATTTTTAGGTAGAAGGTCTTGGAGGTTAGGTCATGATGACCCATACACTACAGAAAAATCAGATTCAGCCCATAACTCAATCATAAAAAAATTGGAATTCAACTTTCAAACTTCCGCCAAAACATATTTCCCAAAAATTTTGAATTTCAAAATTCAACTTTACTTTCCCTCTTTTTTCCAAAATTCACTTTATATAAAGGAGAGTTACACATTCTATATATCACATTAACCAACTCTCTCTTTCTATCCAGGTTGATATCTCCAGGTAAACAATTTTCTCTAATATCAATACTCTTTACCAACATCTTTCTTAAGATCCATCTACAATATTTTTCTATTTTATTTGAAGACATTGCTATGCATCCTCAAATAAATTTTTCAAAAATTATTATGGTTTGCTTTTGAACAAATTTTAATCATAAAAAATATAAACTAATTATGCTTTG
Source organism: Plectranthus barbatus (assembly GCA_026898455.1). NCBI lineage: Eukaryota > Viridiplantae > Streptophyta > Magnoliopsida > Lamiales > Lamiaceae > Plectranthus > Plectranthus barbatus. The sequence goes on from JAPKLW010001485.1 coordinate 31,505, forward strand.
TTTTGTTCAAATTCCTGCAGTGTACAACTTTTTCCAATTTGTGAATGGAAAGCATGGAAAGCGAAACTGCAAAACAATCATCAATGTGGTGCACCATTGATAACCTTCATCCAACAAAGATGAAACTAAATGCTGCAATCAAATTAAGAATTGTGAGAATTTTTGAGGTATCATCATTCAAGAACAAAAAAGAGATTGTTAGCATGGAAGCAATTGCACATGATTCAGAGGTAATACTTATATTACTTAATCTATATATTAAATTATCTAATAGCTAAAAACTAATAAATTTTATTTTGTAACAGTGTAAAAGAATATCTCTAACAATTCCTGCAGTATTCATGAGGAAGTCAAAGTCACCATTAAAAGAAGGCTTGATTTATGGTATAAAAAACTTCATGGTAGCCCATAACACAGGAAAATACAAAATTAGCACCCATGAGTACAAAATCAAGTTCAACTTCGAAACAATTGTGAAAAAAATGGTGGAAGAAGATTTCCCAAAACAAATATTTTTGTTTAAGCCATTTGAAGAAATTCAAGGTCTGGAGGTCATAAAAGATGGTGAATTATAACAAATTGTAGCATAAAATTCTACCATTAATGAGTATTTTAACAATTGATTATTTCATTTGTGCAGATATCATTGGCATTTTGTTGAACAAACCTAAGGCTAAAACAATCACCACAAATAACGGAGTGCAAAAGAAATTACTTGATCTTACCTTGCAAGATATTGAGTAAGTAGATGATAAATATGACTTCTAATACTACATCATTATCATTAACTCAGCATGCTAAACCCTAAACCCTATAATCATATCTTAATAGGGGAATGAGAATGACTTGCACATTGTGGGATGATTATGTTGATATGTTTTTGAATTGTCTTGAAAAGAAAGAACAAGTGTCAAACATCATCATTCTACAACTTGGAAAACCAAACATGTACCATGGTATTAAATGTGTAGCATTTCTAAAGATATTTATCCAGCACAAGCTTGTGTAACAAAAGTTAATGAATGTGCAGGAAGAATGAAAATGCAAAGTGCATTCTTTGTTAGCAAAGTAATAATAAATGGAGATGAAAAAGAAGTTATAGACTTTAGGAAAATGTAATAAATTCCATAAATTTTATTTTTTTAACACATATTAAGACTAAAATGTTTGTATGATAATTTAAATATTTCTTTAACTATATCGCAGGGCTATAATTGCTACAGATCTGAGCACAACAATAATAGGGAGTGCATCCGATAAATCTGATTCATGCTTAACTTATAATGGAGATGATGAGGTCGACAAATTAAAGACAATTGATGAACTGTTTCTAGCTGGCAAGGTATGATTCAAATAAATTCCAAGCAGCACCAAATCATACACTTAATTCAATTAATATATTTTTTAAATAGATACTAATAATTATTTTATATTGTTATGAATTATATTGGAGTTTATTGGATTGTTGGCAAAATAGTAAATGTTGATTTGGAAGATGACTGGTACTATATCTCTTGCAAGTTGTGCAATAAGAAGTTGCAAAAACAAGATCAAAGCTTCTATTGTAACAAATGCAACAAAAAAGATATTAGTGGAAATTTGAGGTACTACATTGCAAAACCATTGCACTAAAAACTTAGTAATGATATATCTTTTTAATAATGAGGCTAATTTACAGGTACAAAATGGTGGTTGATGCTATGGATGAAACCGGAGGAGCAAGTTTAATTTTGTGGGACAGGGAGTGCATTCAAGTTATAGGAAAATCAGTGGCTGATTTAATACAAAATGATGAGAGCATGCATGATCTTCCAAATGACATATATAGTGCAATAATGGGAAAGAAATTTCTGTTCAAGATTTCTACCAAACCAAAAGGTGAAAATGACTATTTTGGATCTTACTCAGTGATGCAAGTCAATTCTGATCTCACTTACATAAGTGCATACAATCGAGACCATTCAAAGGTTGAGGTAATATTTTACTTATGAATAAAAAAATTTAATTATTTAAACTTTATACTAAATCTCTTTTTTTCTGTAGGAATCATTTTCAATGTCAAGAATGGAGGACATTACAGTGTGTGATGATAATGTTGAAGAGATAATACCAAGTGAGACTCCTACCTCAAAGTTAGATGCAATAATAGATAGAGAGAATGACAACCAGGTGAAAAGAACACTTGATGATGAATTCTCAGCGACAAATCCAAGAAAGAAGACAAAAATTATCATCAAACAAGAAAATTAGTAAATTAGTGAATTATCTTTTGCTATCTTGATGGATCTTTTGACTTAAGTGTAGTTCAACTCAGACTACGATGTTTTGAAATTATTAATTCTATGCTAATGTATCCCATCTAGGATTTGATAATTTCACAGTTCAATTATAATTATGGATTGAAAATCAGTAAACACAATATGTTCAGTTTATAGATTACCATATTCGACAGGCCATTTTAAATTGTTCACTAAATTAGGCCCATATAATTCAATTAACACATTAATAAAATAAATAAAATCAAAATATAATAAAAAATTTAATAATATAATTGCAGGAAAGAAAATTATAGTACTCCCTCCGTCCCATGCGAATTGTCATGTTTCTTTTCGGCACGGAAATTAAGAGTTGTGAGTGTAAAATGAGTTAGTGGGATTAATATTTTATTGTTGAGTGTGAAAAAATAACCATTTTTAGAAAGGTGACAATTTGGTTGGGACGCCTAATTTGGTAAGTGTGACAATTGAAGTGGGAAGGAGGGAGTACTATAAAACAGACTACAAAATAAAATATTCCCCCCAAATAAGATAAAAAGAAAAAAGATAGAAATAATAGAATTTTGCAAAGTTCTATTTTTAAATTTTATAAGCTGTAAAGTTGGGCTTTAGACAAAAACTGAAAACGATATTAACTTGGAAAATTTAAATAAATTGAGTACAACTTAGGATATGATGTATGGTAATTGTAAATTTATGTTAATGTATCCCATCTAGGATTTGATAATTTCACAGTACAAATATATATATATATATAGATTGACAATCAGTAAACAAACTACGTGCAGTTTATAAAGGCCATTTTAATTTGTTCACTATGTAGGCCCATTTCCTAAAAATAAAAACAACAAGCCCATTTGATTCAATTTATGACTTAATAAATAAATAAAATCAAGTTATAGTACCATAAACCTAACTACAAATTATAATATTCTTCCTAGATAAGATAAAAGGAAAAAGATAAAAATAAAGGAAAATTTCCGTTTTTTATTTTTAAACTTAAAAATTATATAAATTATATGAATAGGCCTTAGATAAAACTAAAAACGTATTTATTTGAACATTAAAATAAATTGTGTTTTGTTAACAAATTTACTAAAATAAATAAAGAAAATTTCCAAGAAAAAATATACAATGAAACGCTTTATATTTTTTCTAATATAATAACAATCTCCATCGGCACAAACAAATTTTATATATTTATTACCAAACAATTCATGGTACTAAAGGCTAAATCCAAAGCACATTTAATACTAACTTATAAATATAGAAGATGCTATTTTCAGAAATTCAATATTAAAAAAATTGTAAAATTAGACATCATAAATTGATTAAATAGAAAAATAATAAAAATTATTTTGTAAAATTATATTATAAAATTTTAAACTTTCATGTATCCATATTAATTTATAATATTTAAGCACACTAAGGAAATTTTATATGGGTGAGAAAGCCAATAAAAATTACAAAAAGAGATATCATGATGTGATTGCATTAAATGCAAGTATGGTGCACCTTGCACCGCCTCACATCTATCATTTCTCATTAATATATGAAATTATCAATAGAGACATAAGAAAATTGCAGAACACAAAACTCATCTACATAAAAAAAGAAGCAGAGAAGCGGAGGTGACCAAAGAAGAAGAATCGCAACACATAAAGGTGTCCAAAGAGTCCAAAGAAAAAGAATCGCAACACAGCAAGGTTTCTCAAGAAGAATCGCAACACAGCAAGTCAAGATCAACGAAAAAGCTAGCAAAAAAAATAACAAAACAAGTTTGGAAGAAATCTAAGCAGATCTAAACAAGTAAGAGAGATTGAAGAAATCTAAGCAGATCTAAACAAGTAAGAGCTTTTAAGGCACCAAAATAATTCATTTGCCAAGTATATTCTATATTTTAAAATCTTATTTTATTAGACTATTGATTAATAAATGTTAGTGCAGATGCAAAGTAGAGTTTGAAGGTGCAAAGTAAGAACCTATCTATAAAAAATATTACGCCATATTGAAGGTTTTACTTTGTAGCGTACATTTGTTTTCATGAAGATTTAAAAATGAAGAAATATATATTATATGATGCACCAAACATGAAATATGGGACCATGATAATCAGTCAATATATATTATAATATACAAATATTTATGTGCAGTTACAAAATATTTATGTGCTCAGATACAAAATATTTATGTGCAGATACAAATATTTATCATTAGATAAATTTCAAAATTAAATATGATCATGTTTCCGAAGTGATGAACATATAAAAACAAATCCGTATGAATAATTGTTAAATTTTTACAGATATGAAGCAGCTTAAAAGGTCATGTATTATATCCAGCAAATGTGGAAGGCAAATTACCCAACCCTCAACTTTTTCAGGTTATTACTGAGTAATTTTTTTGAGTAAGGTATTACATATTATTTAAATAATTAATGAAAATAAAAATATTTTATTATTATGACAATTTTCACAGTTAAAATTAAAACCACAATAAGAAAGTAGCCCGAATCTAATCATTGTCAATTGATATTAAAATTGCAGGATTATGCACCAACGGGACAAAACATACGTATTCAAAAACTAATATGTGATGAGCAAGAAAAAATACTCAACTCTCAATTTTATTAACATTTATATTGTAATATAAGACAAAATATTAATTGTTAAATGTAAAATAATCACAAAAAACTAAAATATGGCACATATTTTTTAATAATGGACCATTAAAAGTATTAGAATTTTTTCATGTTTTTTATTTTTTTATTTACAAGTTCAGTATATATAATTTGAACGAATTTAAGTCGGAAATTCCAAATAATAAACTACAAAAAACTCAAAACTTCTAGAACGAAAATATGATTCATATTTAATGCCTAGGAAAATTAAATTATACTCTATAACTTAAATAATGCCACCCAATATAAGTTTTAAAATTTCTTTGAAATCCTTCAAAACTTTAAAACCTGGCTCTGATACCACCTCTGTAACACCCCCAACTGACCTTCCCAATTTGGGGCCACGTTACATTGATGTTTCAGGTTTTGTCAAACACACTTCAAGAAATAATAAGCGGAAGACTTTATCTTAATTAAAATATAAAAGTATTCAACAAAAGTACTTCGAGTCAAGATTTAAATAACAGAGTTTAAGGTTTGCAAATATTCAAAGGGAAGGAAGTTATCAGAGAGCGGTGCAGCAGTGTGTGTAGCGTGATGGTGACATATATATGGGGATACATGTCACAAGATCTGTAATTCTATCAAAAACCGCTTTATTTCGCCTGCTTACACCCAGCTACTCCCATCCATGCTGCTTAACCTGCACGTTTTAGAAATAACGCGAGGGGCTGAGTACTTTCGTACCCAATGAGAAACACGCCCGAAATCATACATTTATATAGAGAGAATGCTATGCAACTCACACAGATAGACATGGGGTTTTGTTGAAAAGATCCATGCTATCTAAAACATTTTATTTTGGGTGCTATTGAGTATGTTATTATATCTGTTTCGGTGTTGTAACTGGAAGCTGGCCTACTTCCAAATTACGATGATTAGTTAGGAATGATTGAACATTCAACTTACTATCATCTAAGTGCACGAATCTCGGGTTATTCTTCGAGATCCGATCGTATATACTCATCATTCTTTCTTTCACATGGTTTAAGGTCACTACCGTTTCACCCATCACAATTCTTTCCAGGGTTTAAGGTCACTACCATTTCACCCAATTCACAATCACATATCACAATTCACTAAATGAGTTCTAGCGCAGTTATGGAACCTGGTACCAAACTCATTAGTAGTTCTCTCTCTGTCAATGGGAATCGACAGAGGACAGATATAATAGCACAAAACACGCATAGCAGTTCTCAGTTTAAATTAAAGCATTTTAACACATTTTGAAAAGAAAAGCACACGTTTGATTTTGTACTGAAATAGTTTCCCACCTCGTTAACAGCTTTAGGTTAGATGTCTCTTGCTAGAATGAACTTAATCAATCCTTGCTTTCAATTTCCTACAGTCAGATGAGGTTCACGAGTTAGTACGATATATCTAGGATAATACATCTTAATCGTAAAATAAACAGGACTCGAAGGAATGAGATTGAACAACAAGTCATCATACTTCAGGCCTCTGTGTCGACCGACAGAGATCTGTGTCGGTCGACACAGCCCTGGTCGACACAGACTCAACTCGGTCGACATATCTGGGTCGACAAAACTTGTGTCGCCCATTCCTGTCGATCGACATAATCCCTGTCGATCGACAGAATTGACTCGATATGGCCTCCTTGTCGGTCGACACTCCTCTTGTCGATCGACAAGAGTCTGTCGATATGCCTCCTTCGACCTACATCCTGTCGATCGACACACCTCCTGCCGATCGACAGGACTGGTTCGACATTGCTCCCATCGATCGACACAATTCCTGTCGATCGACAGGAGTCGTCTCCTTCGCGGGCTTCGCCGGTGCTGAACCTGCAAATCGCCATATCTTGCGATTTTGCCGGCCGATGACACATGCAATCACATATTCCGACTCCTCTAACCTCAAGGAACAAGAATCTACCCTTGAAACACGAAAATAAGATGGAAAATGAGGACGTGGAATACCTCGCCGGAGCTCCTCTGTTCGCGGCGGCGGGTGCGATTTCTGGCGTCCAAATTGATGTTTCTCTTCGGCCGAACGTTCCCTACACTATGGGGAATCCGAATCTACGGTCAAATCACCGGAATTTGGCCGGAATAACAAGTTATACAATTTAAAACTCAAATTCGCACTTAAACCTCACCTCAACTTCAACCTCCGATATTTCACTTGTTACTCGTCCTCTCGGAGCCCACGAGTACTCAAATCGAAGCTCTTGAAGATTACTACGAGATGGTGGTGGTCGCTTGCCGGTCAGTTGCCGGAGTTGGCCGGAAAAAGGGGCTGAAGGTGGCTGACGGGTTTGAAAGGGTGGGGAGTCTCTCTCTCTAACTTTCTCTCTCTAAGATATAAAATAAGGTGGAAAAAAGCTTACATTATAATTCCCACTAGTTATACTCTTGCATAGATATAACTCCTCCACATATAATATATGTAATTATACATAATTATACATGTATTCATGTATAATTGTCTCATAAACCATTCCACCTTATTTCTCCACAATCCATATAAATCATGATGTATTTACATAATAATACATCCATTAATCTTAATATTTCTTCAAGATTATAGAGTAATGAAGCTCGAATACACAATTAAATTCTCCAATTCTACTCAAATAATTTCAATTGACTCTAAATAAATAGGAAATTCCTCTTCGATAAGTTCGAACAACTATTACAAGATTAGAATTAACACGTGGTGTTACATCCCCTCACCCTTATAAAAATTTCGTCCCGAAATTTACATCACTTCAAAAAGCTCGGGATATCTCTCTCTCATCTTATCTTCTAACTCCCATGTTGCCTCTTCACACCCATGATGGCTCCAAAGCACTTTCACAAGCGGAATCGATTTATTCCGGAGTTCTTGCACTTTTCTGTCGAGAATAGCCTGCGGCTGCTCCTCATATCGTAACTCAGGGCTCAATATTACTTCTTCTTGTCGAATCACATGTCTGGGATCGTAAACATATTTTCTCAGCTGCGACACGTGAAATACATTATGGATATTACCCATGTTCGGGGGTAATGCCAATCTGTATGCGAGCGGACCAATACGCTCTAGTATCTCATATGGTCCCACATACCGCGGTTTCAGTTTTCCTTTCACACCGAAACGTATTATTCCCTTGGTAGGTGAAACTTTTAGGAACACCTTGTCCCCTACTTCAAAACATAGTTCTGCCCTCCTCAAATCGGCATAGGACTTTTGCCTACTCTGCGTCTCTTTAATCCTTTCTCTAATCTGCCGGACTATTTCGATCATCTCCCTCACTGCGTCCTGTCCGACAATCCTCCGTTCTCCTACCTCATCCCAATATAGAGGCGAACGACATTTCTTCCCATACAAGGCTTCATAAGGAGCCATTCCGATTGTTGCCTGATAACTGTTATTATAAGCAAACTCAATCAAAGGCAAAATCGGCTCCCAACTACTTCCTCGGTCTAACACCACTGTTCTCAGCATATCCTCGAGAGTTTGGATGGTCCTCTCGGATTGTCCGTCTGATTGAGGATGAAATGCTGTGCTGAAATTCAGGCGAGTCCCCAATTCCTGTTGTAAACTCATCCAGAATCGAGATGTAAACTTCGCATCTCTGTTAGACGTGATAGATTTTGGAACTCCATGCAGTCTGACTATCTCTCGGACATAGATCTGTGCTAGCTTATCTGACCCATAATTGACCTTAATCGGTAGAAAATGTGCACTCTTCGTTAGACGATCAACGATAACCCATATCACCGTATTTCCTTTCTGTGACCTCGGTAACCCCGTTATGAAGTCCATAGTGATATGTTCCCATTTCCATTCAGGAATGTCTAACGGCTGTAACTTCCCATAAGGTCGTTGATGTAATGCCTTAACTTGCTGACATACTAGGCACTTCTCCACATATAAGGCTACATCCTTCTTCATACCATCCCACCAGTATCTAGTTTTCAGATCTTGGTACATCTTAGTACTTCCTGGGTGAGCGGTATACGGCGTATCATGTGCTTCACTCATAATCTCATCTCTCAATTCATCGCTGCTTGGTACTAAAATCCTGTCCCTGAATAGTAGAGCATTATCGGGTGCCTCGCGATATTCTCCCACTGACTTCATTCTTAATTTCTGGCGCAGTTTCTCAATCTCTGTGTCTCCTCTCTGTGCCTTGATTATCCTATCCCTTAAATCTGGTACCACTGACAATACTGCTAAATCACACTTCTTCCTCTCCGAAGGTGATATCACTTCTAAACTCAGCTTCTCAAATTCACTGATCAAGCTATTCTCTCTTGTGAGCATACAGCCTAACTGAGCTTCTCCTTTCCTACTCAAGGCGTCTGCTACTGAATTAGCCTTTCCCGAGTGATAATTGATTGTCAGGTCGTAATCGTTTACGAGTTCCAACCATCTCCTTTGCCTCATATTCAAATTCTTCTGTTCGAAGAAGTACTTCAAACTCTTGTGATCCGTGAATATGGCTCATTTCACTCCGTAGAGATAGTGTCTCCAAATCTTCAACGTGTGGATTACGGCTGCTAATTCCAAATCATGAGTTGGATAATTTACTTCATGCGGTCTTAACTGCCTTGACGCATATGCTATCACCTTTCCTTCTTGCATTAACACACAACCCAATCCGTTCTTCGAAGCATCAGTGTAAACTTCGAAGTTCTTATTCGGTTCCGGCACTGCTAATACTGGCATGATTGTCAAAAATTGCTTCAACTTCTGGAAGCTCTTCTCACATTCCTCTGACCATTCAAACTTAACATTCTTTTGAAGTAACTGGGTCATCGGCTTCGCAATCTTGGAGAAACCCTCAATGAATCTTCTGTAATAACCGGCTAAACCCAGAAAACTACGAATCTCATTCGGCGTAGTCGGTGATTTCCAGTCCATCACTGTTTGAATCTTGGCTGGATCTACCTTAATTCCATCTGCCGACACGATGTGACCCAAGAATGTCACTTCTCTCAACCAAAATTCACACTTGCTGAATTTGGCATACAACTTCTCATCTCTCAGAGTCTGCAAAACTGTTCTCAGATGCTGTTCATGCTCGACTTCACTCCTTGAGTATATTAGAATATCATCTATGAATACCAACACGAAGTTATCCAGATACGGATGGAATACTCGGTTCATCAAATCCATGAACACTGCAGGAGCATTCGTGAGTCCAAACGGCATTACTACAAATTCGTAGTGACCGTATCTAGTTCTGAACGTTGTCTTCGGAATGTCCTCCTTCCGAATCCTTAACTGATGATACCCTGATCGAAGATCGATCTTAGAAAACACTTTAGCTCCCATGAGCTGATCGAAAAGATCATCGATCCTCGGCAATGGGTATCTGTTCTTCAGCGTTAACTTGTTCAGCTCTCTGTAATCAAGGCACATCCGCATCGACCCGTCCTTCTTCTTCACAAACAAAACCGGTGCACCCCATGGTGACACGCTTGGCCTTATATAACTCATGTCCAACAACTCTTGGAGCTGGACTTTCAGTTCTTGTAACTCCTTCGGGGCCATGCGGTACGGCGCTTTAGATATTGGTGCCGGACCCGGTTCTAGATCAATGGTGAACTCTACCTGCCTGTCTGGTGGCAACCCTGGTAGTTCCTTTGGAAACACATCTTCAAATTCTCTCACGATTGGAACATCTTGTACCGTTAGCTCTGGCTTCTCTTCTCCTTCCAGATACACTAAGAACGCTTGGTTCCCGCCTTTTCGCAACAACTTCGTTGCTTGAATTGCAGTAATCAAGGGTACTCTATGCCTCTTCTTGAATCCATGTACAAATGCCTCTTCATTCCCTTGCTGAGGAATGATTACCCTCCTCTCACGACATAAGATCGTCGCCTTGTTTTCTGACAGTCAATCCATTCCTAGGATTACATCTACGTCATGTATATTCAAAACGTTCAGCTCCGCTACCGGAATTTCATTCTCATTCATCTTGATTCTCAAGTTTCGGCACACTAAAGTAGAAGTAGTTGTTTCTCCTGAAGGTATTGCTACGTTCAAGTCCTGACTGTTCTTTTCTACTTTAAGTCCTAGTGCCTCAACACATGCAGATGAGATGAATGTATGCGATGCTCCAGTATCAAACAATACCATGACAGGTATATCATTAATGCATCCCATACCTGCCAGATTACCATCATCCTGATTTCCGTCCAGAGCATAAGCTCGGGCTCTTCTCTGTTGGCCATCGCCGCCCTGCTGGTTTCCCTCTTGGTTCCTGGGTGGTGCCTGATTGCCCTGTCTTCCACCTCCTCTATTTCCAGCATTTCCTCTCCACGGCTGGCGGTGTCCCCTGATGGCTCTCAGCTGCTGATTGGGCGACCTCTGGAAATTCGGACGATTTCCTTCTCTAGTTTGGGGAGTGGGACACTGATAAACAAAGTGCCCTAAACCATTGCAGTTAAAACACCTAATTTCTCCCCACCGACAATCCCCTGGATGTCTCTTTCCACATCTCGGGCAGTTCTGTTGACCCATCTCCCTCTGATCACGCCTCGGAACTTGTTGGGGGTTCTGTCTCTGGAAGTTTTGCTGCCGATCCTGGTCATGACGATTCTGGCTGCCTTGACCTTGAATAAACTGTCTGGGCGGCTCCTCCCACTTCCTTTTCTGATTAGGAGCTGGTGCCTGAACTTCCTGCATTCCCCAATTCGACATCTTCTTTTTATTCTTGGACGCTTCAATGTCCAGGGCGTGGCTCAGCAGTTCTTGGTAATTAAGTCCCTTCATCGTAGCCAGCTGCGTGCGGATTTCTTCGCACAGTCCATCCCTGAACCTTTCTGCCATTTTCTGTGGCGTATCCGCCAGATGCGGCGCCATCTGCTGTAATTCACCAAACTTGGTGTCATATTCTTCCACGGTCAACTTACCCTGCTCAAACAAGAAGAACTCCACTTCCCTCTCCTTCCTATACTGTTTGGGAATGTATTTCTCGAAGAAACCCTCCTTAAACCTTTCCCAACTTATATTATTCCGCTCTACTGATGCAACCGACTTGACATAGGTCTCCCACCATCTATCTGCCTTTCCCTTGAGCTGATAAGACATGCAGTTTATTTTCTCATCCTCTGAACATCTCATATGCTTGAATATCTTCTCAAGCTCTCTTATCCAATCCTCTGCAGCTGAAGGTCCTCCTGTTCCGTCAAAAGTTGGTGGGTGCTGCTTTCGGAATGTTTCCACCCACATAACAGATAGAATTTCTGGTACATTTCCATGAGGTGGTGGATTCTGTCCTTGCTGCCTCGCAGCACTCTCCTCGTCAGATATGATTTCAATATTATCATGTCCCTGATACATGGGATCTTCTTCCCAGAGTGGTTCTTCATATACAGGTTGTGGGATAGCCCTTCCACGACCTCGGCCTCTCTGGCCTCTACCTCTTCCCCTGCCTCGTCCTCTGCCTCGGCCTCTACCTCTTCCTCGACCTTGATCGATGAATTCCATTACTTTTACTGCAAAACAACACTCATTTATCAATTTCACAACATCCTCACATAAGCATGCTCATAATATCCTGGATCATACCATTCATTCACTACTCACTCAAAGCTCGTAAACAATCAATACCACATTTCAAATCCGAAATAATTCCATACAATAATCATCAAGTACCACAATCAATCTCATTCGACACAATCCGATACAACAGAAAAATAAGTTCCAACAAAAGTAAAGTTCTACCACAAATAAGGTTCGGTCTCTGTCCTGAATAGATCATAAATAGGGTACAACAGCAATAATGAAATGTCCAACTCCAAATAAAACTGCCTGTAATCAAACAGTACACTCTCAATTGGATTTCTCAGATGGATCCTCCTCCTCCTCATCGTCATTCTTCATCGGCATCTTTCCCTTGTCTCGAGCTGCCATCCTCCTCCCTCGGCTGCTTTCAGTATCGCTGGACAAACAGATAGGTGCCTGACTCGTGCCATAACCATAAGCGGTCCCGAATCCTCCAAACATATCCTCGTAACCACTAGTGGTCTGCCTCGGCCACATCTCAGCGCTATCCAAACCATAGTCATGTACCGGCTGGGTCCCGTTGGGCCCTCCCAAATCCTGTTGTGGCTGCTGAACTGGTGGTACAAAAGTATCATGATATCCATATGGCACAATCAGGTCCTGCTGCAGTGGATACTGGACTGGGGCGGTGGCAAAATCACACCACGCGTAAGGATCGTACGCTCCTCCCTGCTGCGATCCGTGCTGAGATCCCTGCTGCGATCCATGCTTAGATCCATGCTGCAACGACACATAAGCCGCTACGGGTGTGCTCGGTGTAGGGCGTATCCTAGGGCGCGACGTGGATGCAGGTGCATCAAGTGCCGTAGGTGGCATCGGTGGTAAAGCTGGTGTCCACTGCGGCGACGACTGCTGCAACGCCACCTGATAATCAACATAACCTGAGGATCCAACAGGATCAAAGTGGGGTCCGATCGATCCTCCCGATCGATGCTCGGATGACACTACCATCTGTGCTATGGAAGATGAGGCTGGTCTAGGCCCTGTCTGCGGCGCCTCGCCTGTCGCTGATGCCTGGGTGCCCCATGAAGATGTCGGCGATACCCCCTCAGCTAGGACTGTCTCCTGAATAAGTGCAGCAATAAAGGTCTGGAAACTGCCTCGAGTGCCCGTCCTCTGATTACGGTGGACTCTAGCTAGCTCCAAAGTCCGGGTGGTCCATCTCGATGGCATCAGCTCAGTGGTCCTCTCCATCGCCTCCGCATCTGTGATACCCTGTCCTCTCGCATGCCTCCAAAAACTCCAGAACTCCGTCAACGTATTAGGCAAATTGTCCTCCTCAAATGGCGTAGCGCTCCTAAAGCGATAAGCAGCACTCCTAGGGTCCATCTGTCACGGCAAAATAATAAACGATCAGTCCGAGGTCAATATAACATCAATACGCGCAACTCGGTGTCTCGGGTCATCTGGTGGCCTCCGATACACCATGCCGAGGGTCTAAATAAATCCTCACGCTAAAACACACTCACTCGAGTCTCGCCTGACGTGCCAGACTCCTTGTGCATTCTGCACACTTTCCAATTACTGGATTTTCCAGTTCAATGAAATTTTCAATTTCACAACATAAGGTCAAAGTTCGAAGTTCAAAATTTACCAAGTATACTCACTCCATTCTCACTGTTATCAAATTACCACCGTCAATCAAATCATTGCCTTTTCAAGGCCCACAATTAGTTCATCAATCCCGATTCATACCAGTCATTCTCTCCGCCAATCAAGTTATTCATACCTGAGCTCATTATATTCTAGCACATCTATAGCCATATTATCAAGGTTTTAAGCTTGCAATTATTCAACATCTCATAAATCACTTCAAATTCAGTTCACTTTCGAAAAAGATCACCCTGCGGTGCCAAATACACTCAACACTTTAAATTCAAACACCAAACTTTTCACTTATCAAGTTCTTTGAATTTTTGTAAACACCACTTTTCAACTCAACCCCTTCCACATCAATTCAAATCACATAAACAAATTTCAGTGTTAGCATTCTTGCTCAACACAAATAAATCAAGTTTTTTTCCATTCACAACAAAACATTTCAACTCCTTATTTCTCCCATACTTTACTTTCCTTTCTCAATACATTCTCAGAAATGTATGATGTTTTCAAAATACTCACATCTCACTGAAATTGCAAGCTGGAAAACTTTTAAATTAAACAAATTCAAAACATACCTCAGGTGGCGTAGGATGGAGTAGGGTGTAAGCATGAGCGATCCCTTCACAAAATTTTCAAAGTATTTTAAGACTCGAAGTTTTAAAATTTCTTTAAAATCCTTCAAAACTTTAAAACTCAGCTCTGATACCACCTCTGTAACGCCCCCAACTGACCTTCCCAATTTGGGGCCACGTTACATTGATGTTTCAGGTTTTGTCAAACACACTTCAAGAAATAATAAGCGGAAGACTTTATCTTAATTAAAATATAAAAGTATTCAACAAAAGTACTTCGAGTCAAGATTTAAATAACAGAGTTTAAGGTTTGCAAATATTCAAAGGGAAGGAAGTTATCAGAGAGCGGTGCAGCAGTGTGTGTAGCGTGATGGTGACATATATATGGGGATACATGTCACAAGATCTGTAATTCTATCAAAAACCGCTTTATTTCGCCTGCTTACACCCAGCTACTCCCATCCATGCTGCTTAACCTGCACGTTTTAGAAATAACGCGAGGGGCTGAGTACTTTCGTACCCAATGAGAAACACGCCCGAAATCATACATTTATATAGAGAGAATGCTATGCAACTCACACAGATAGACATGGGGTTTTGTTGAAAAGATCCATGCTATCTAAAACATTTTATTTTGGGTGCTATTGAGTATGTTATTATATCTGTTTCGGTGTTGTAACTGGAAGCTGGCCTACTTCCAAATTACGATGATTAGTTAGGAATGATTGAACATTCAACTTACTATCATCTAAGTGCACGAATCTCGGGTTATTCTTCGAGATCCGATCGTATATACTCATCATTCTTTCTTTCACA
>JAPKLW010001485.1:56971-67996 GCA_026898455.1 Plectranthus barbatus
TCCTAATGAAGATTCTACATGCAACATCTCACAAGGAAGTCCACTAGCAGAGTTGATCATAAGAGCTAAAGTGATAATATGGGATGAAGCACCATTGATGCACAAGTTTTGTTTTGAAGCTCTGGATAGAAGTTGTCGTGATATTATGCGCTTTACCAATCCTGACAATTTTGTATCCCCATTTGGTGGTAAAACAATTGTTCTAGGTGGTGATTTTCGACAAATTTTGCCTGTTATTCCAAAAGGTACCCGACAGGATGTTGTGAATGCAACAATTAATTCATCATATCTTTGGGATAGTTGCACAGTCTTGAGATTGAGCAAAAATATGATAATTTAAAGTGCGATTTCCAGCGATGAACCAAATCAGTTGGAGAAGTTTGGTCATTGGATTGCAAGCTTAGGAGATGGCACACTTGGAGGTGCTAATGATGGAGAAGCAATGATCGATCTTCCTGATGATATTTTGCTGAAATATTCAGATGACCCTATTGCAGCAATCGTAGATCATATATATGAGCCAAAAAGTGGTGTTTTTGATAATATGTGTTTTTACCAAGAAAGAGCAATTTTGGCACCAACGTTGGCAGTTGTAGAGTCAATTAACCAATACATGGTTTCGTTGAATGGTGAATAAGGCCGATCTTTTTTAAGCTCAGATAGTACGTGCACATCTGACTCAAATGGGTCTATACTATCTGATATTCATACTCCGGAGTTCTTAAATACACTTGAGTGTTCTGGAATGCCGAGTCATGATCTTTATTTAAAGGTTGGAACTCCAGTTATGTTGTTGAGAAACATAGATCATGCAAATGGTTTATGCAATGGTACAAGATTGATTATTACAAAACTTGGTAGTCATGTACTGGAAGCAAAGGTACTCACAGGTCTTAATGCAGGAAATAAGATCTTAATTCCAAGATTGTCACTTACACCATCAGATCCTAGATTGCCATTCAAGTTTCAACGGAGACAATTTCCGTTGATAGTTTCATATGCAATGACGATCAATAAAAGTCAAGGTCAATCGTTGAAAAGGGTTGGACTATTTTTGAAGAATCCCGTTTTTAGTCATGGTCAGTTATATGTTGCAATTTCTAGAGCAACATGTCGTCAGGGGCTTAAAGTATTAATTTGTAAATCTAAGGACACTGATGAGACATCTACTCAAAATGTAGTGTATAAGGAAGTTTTTCGAAATTTATAATGTAATTATGCCATGTTTTTATTATTACTGAACACTTATTATCACATAATTATATTTCAATTATTTTTTACATACTTAATTTAAAATATATTATTAAAATGTAATATTTCCATGCAATGCACGGGTGAAGTACTAGTAT
Organism: Plectranthus barbatus; assembly: GCA_026898455.1. Taxonomy (NCBI): domain Eukaryota; kingdom Viridiplantae; phylum Streptophyta; class Magnoliopsida; order Lamiales; family Lamiaceae; genus Plectranthus; species Plectranthus barbatus. The sequence goes on from JAPKLW010001485.1 coordinate 58,321, forward strand.
ATATATATATATATGCACTGCTGAGCTGTGTGAGGGCGCCCACAAAATTTATAATTTTTTTTTTCTAAAAAACTATAAAATATTGTTCCACGTAAATATAATTAAGTTTGCACTAGTACCTGTATCCACCCCTATTGATACATGACATTTTCAAAAATATAATTGGGTGGATCAATTTCCATTTTTACATACTTCCTCCGTCCCAAGTAAATTGTCCACATTTCCTTTTTCGTCTGTCCCACAATATTAGTCAACTTTTCTAAAATAGCAAATTCTCTACACTCATTAACAAAATATTCATCCTACTAACTCTCACTACCACTCACATGCATTGGTTATCGTGCCCGGTCATACGTGGACAATTTAACCGGGACGGAGGGAGTATAAGATATCCATACGTTTCTTATTCCTTTTTTGTCTTCACACAATTCATATTAAATATAATTACGATTGAACCCATTTAGTGAAACTCGTTCGTTAAAAATAAAAGAAAGTCATGAATGCATCCAGAAGGGTTCATGTCTCAAAAAGTAGCGTGAGGGAGACGATGGCGAATACAAACACACGTTTCATGGTCCCTAAATTCCAATTTTATGGACTGAAAATGAAAGCCTATATTATCCCAATCTCCTCATAATTTTAAGGCCTCAATTATTCATGATATATAATATTTCTTTTAACTTTTACGTAACGAAACATCTTATTTTTGTATTTTGCTTATATATCTTAAAATATATATTGTATATCGTCTTAACTTATATATAATAGTTTAGAAGATATAATCAACAACCACATTTTTTTAAAAATAAAAAAGGGGAAGAAATTAAGAAAAAGGAATGAAGCTTAAAATATCTTGAACATTGTGAATGACAAGTGCCGCATATGGATAAAAATAGTCTCATGGAGCATTTCCGATGATAAATTATATCATCTTAAACTAAGAATAATAATAATTATTCGATATTTCATATTCTTTAATTGGATATGTTATAAATAAAATATAGTACTCCCTCCGTCCCGCTACAATTGTCGTTTTTTATTTTTGCGCATTAATTTCAGAGCTAGTGTTTAATAACTAATTGTGGTTAATAATAAAATTGGCAATCCTAATTAACTTATTTAAGTCTTAAACAAGTTAAATACGATTGTCAAAATAAAAGGCGACAATTGTAACAGGACGGAGGTAGTATTTTCTTAATATATATGAATGAAATAGGCCTCGTGCAATGTATTTGACCTATTATAAAATGAAATTTCAACACAAAACCTCAACACCATTTCATGCTAATTAATAGGATTTGCAACTCTACGCAGTTAAAGATTTATCTAATTAAAGTAATGATCAATTACTTATGAATTTGAGAATAAAAAGTAAAATTTCTCACCTTGTTTGAAGTATGTATCCAATATTAAAAATAAAGACTTACACAATAAATTGATATTTAATATTTTATTCATGCAAATCTCCTTTGATATATTTTTTTATTAAAAAATGAAGAGCGTTGGTGAAATTCGACTAACTAGAGCACCTTGTGATAAAACCTTGTCGGCATAAGTCTATTACTTCCTCTCTTCCGTAAGATTAGTCTTATTTTTCATTTTTGTCTATCCCGTTAAATTAGTTTCATTTCTTAAAAAGGAAAAAAAAAACTCTTACATCAATAAAATGTTACTCTCTCCGTCCCGGGTCTCTTGAGACGTTTGACCGGCCACAGAGGTTAAGAAAAAGTGATTAGAAAAGTTAATGGGGTAGGATTAGTAGGTTAATGATTACGAGAGATAGTGGGATAGGAGTAGAGTAGGTTTAGTGAGTAATTAATTAATAAAAATTTTTCAAAAAAGGAATCATTGCAAGTTTTATGGGATGAACCAAAAAGAAAAACGTTATGAGTGTCTTGGGACGGACGAAGTATTACTTATTTCCACTACACTCACAAACATTGGTTATTGTGTTCGGTCAAAGTGGGACTAATATAAAAAAACAGAGAGTATAATCAAAGATTCAAAGTTATAACATATATTTAAATATCATTGATAACCATAATTTCCTTCCTTAGAGGAACACGTGTGAATGCTCAAATACTAAGTTTTTGTAATTGTTAGTTGACTCTTCAAGATTCACCTTAAAACTATAATTGAATCCACACAGTTTGTTCACTTCCGCATATACCTTTGTATTAATTCTGATCTGAGTCCCAACAATAATGTTTAGGAACTATGCTTCTTTTTTGTTTTTTTTAATTAATTTGTACTTTTTATCTCAATTGTTCATGTAAATAATTTTAAAACTCAGATCCTTCTTATTCATAATAAATTATATTTGTAGCATTGGATTTATATAAGAGAGATATAAGAAGTATGAATTAAAAAAATTTACAACATAATTCTCATTATATTTAAATTTTTTAAGCATGACTTATAAAATAATTAAGCATAAAAATTTGAAAAATAATTTAATCTTAATCACTGTTTTTTTTATAAAAATAATAATGTAAACTCGTTCTTATTTAAAATAAACTAAGTTTTAGTATTGAATTAACCCTTAATATATCTATATATATTACATGTTTTTTTTTTTTTTGCAATAAGTGTATGGGGGTTCGGACCTGTGACCTCTCAGTCACAGGCAAGGTGCTTTAACTACTACACCCGAGCGAAGGGAGATATATATTACTCCCTCCGTCCCGGTCAAATTGTCCACATTTGACCGGGCACGATAACCAATGCCTGTGAGTGGTAGTGGGAGTTAGTGGGATGAATATTTTATTGATGAGTGTAGAGAATTTGCTATTTTAGGAAAGTGGACTAATATTGTGGGACAGACGAAAAAGAAAATGTGGACAATTTACTTGGGATGGAGGGAGTACATGTTACATATAGTGCATGTAACACATTTATGATTTCCAGACAAGGAAAAGAGAATAATTTTGAATGTTAGAACAAAAAAGGGAATATAATTGACAGATGGTCCATAAGAAACAAAAGTTAATTATAATTTGCATGTAAAAGATGTGTTTGGAATGAATCTTGTAAGGCTGAAACTCCACCTCCATTTTTCAGATTTTTGGTACAATAAAATGGGGATAATTTCATAGTTCAAACAATATTTTGCTATCTCACTAGAATATGTGGATCTCAATTCTCAATTCACCACAATTAATGAAAACGTTTTGGTAAATATGAAAATTGTGATATGAATGTTTTATTAGTGAACGGTACTATTTTCTCTTTCACATCATAGAGAGAGACTTTGAGTAGTGATTAGTTAGTTGGACTCGCAACTAATAAGATATAGCATTAGCAATAGAAAAAATATAATTTATCGATTGTCTTTATAGATAACTAACGTGTATAAGTTATTATGATTCTATTGATACAGAAAGAATCACCAATATTTATAAATTGTATCGTACGCTTATATTTAGGAAATTCAGAATCTAACTTGACTAAAAAATAACGTGTTAGGAAATTTGTTATAATTTTTTTTTTATGATAATATATTTTGGTGGGTCAAAGTATATAAAAGTCATTTTAATTTGTTATTAGATAGTTTTAGTATAGTCGAAAATGTAAAGTCATGTATAGGATTTATATCGAGATGTAAGTTGGAGCTAATCTGAAAACCAAATTGGCTAATCAGTCTGGAATGCGCAAAAGACTCAACAAACTAAGGTTCGTGCCGAACTTGCAAGTCTTGAAGAATATGAGTCTGACTGATGAGTTTTGATTTTCAGCAAGTATGGGTTCAGCTAGTATGTTTGCACCTAGTACACCAAACTTACCAGCATAGGGATTAAGCGGATACTGAATGTGATGTCATCAGCATGAATTCGCAAGTATGACTACATCAGCATGTAGTTCCAAGTCCAGGTCCCAGCGCAAAGGAACAAAAAAGATCATTTGAGGAACGTACTGACAAATACAAACTTTAAAGATTGGAGATTCCTTAAAGTCTGCAAGCACGAAATTCCAAGTTTCGATACCTAGGACAGTCAGTCCGAGATACCTCAAACTGACAATACTGTCATTCTAACACAGAGGTGAACCGTCACTCTCACTATCAGAAAAAGACGGAGCACGTGCAAAATATTTAGAAAAAGTACCACCTACGTACCCGCCTAGTGCAACAGTAAAAAGAGACATTCGATTGGACATCATCCGATTTGTTTCTAACGGGATTTATTTCAAACCTTCAACCCCACTACTATAAATATCGGATGATCTTCAACAGAAGAAGGTTAACAACTCGAAATACCGAAAGCAAATGCCGAACTTACGAATTCTAAATTTTGTTTTGAGGCTTTTAAAGCTTTCCGTGTGTCACTTCAGTGAACACGAGACTCAGAACTTTTTAGTTCTTGAGTTATCTCTTGGTAATCTTTCTCTCCAAGAAAGATTACAACAGTCAAGTGCGTCTTGTACTCTGACTCTTATGGGCTATTTTGCCGTCGAGTCAAAAGTTCAAAGGCTATAAACACCCTATTTCAGTAACGAGGAGTCTGAGTGGTGCGCCCACACTCTAAGGAGTTGATAAGCGAAAAACGAGCAAGGACCAGTCGAGTGAGCTTGTGAACTGAATGACGAGGCATTCTTCAGCAAACAATAGATCGTAGGAGCACCTGTAAAAGTTCTAAGTTTAGTGAATTACCAGATTAATGTCTGAAGAGTGAACGTAGGACCTAAATACCGCGACCAACATATTATTACATTAATTTAGGGACAATTATCTAACAAACACTTATTACTCTTAATTATAAAACTATTAATTTTATAAAGTTAATTGTTGTTTATCTCATACTAGTTTAAGACTTTTAGTTAACAAATTTGCTCACAAACTTACGCGTCAAATACTACAAAATTTAAATTAATTTTTTTAATAAACGAGTTTCTCACTATGTACCGGCTAACGGGGTCGGCCGCCCCCACAATTTTTCAAAGTTTTTTATATACATGTATTTTTAAAAAATATATAAATTACAATCGAGCCCCCACTATATTCGAGCTATACATCCGCCATTGTTTACAACCCTTTTTATGGAACAAAAACATTATTTTGAAAGAAAATTAATATCCAAAAATACTATTTATAATTCGAACAAATATTATTTATAGTTTATTTTTAGACACATAGATGTTAAGTATACGATTACACAAATATGCGATAAATATGAATGAAGAATATACTGCACAAATTAATTTTAATGTATTTTATAAAAATAATTTTTAGGTACGTATGTATGTATAATCTTCTTTTACGTGTAGTGTGATGTGAGGGTGGTGAAGTCAAATCTACGGTCGTATTTGATCGACGTTGCAGGGAAATGCAGTAGCAAAGTGGCAGTTTGAAGAGAGAGAGAGGGAGGGAGGGAGTTGGGGGAGGAGAGAGAAAGAATTTGAAACCTTATCCATTTTCCCCCTTTATAAAAGCATATCAAAACCACCATTTCCCACTATCAAACTCTAGCATAGCACTCTCTCCATTTTCTTCACATAAAAGTGTAACGAGGAAGAGAGGGCAGAATCACTCCAAATCGCCTTTGATCGATTCAATTCCCCCACAAATGGCGGCGTCCAAAAGCTACTTCCCCAGAGCAAACTACAGATTCCTCCCCACCGATCGGGAAATCACTAACAACTCCATGATGTTCGAGCTCAACGAATCGGACGTCTGGAACTCCGTCGCCCGCTCGCAGTCGCCGGAGTACCGTCAACCGAATTCCAGAGTATCGAGGAAGACGGCTGCGTCTGCGAGGGGAGCGGGAGGCGGTCCTGCTTCGCTGCCGGTTAACATTCCGGACTGGTCGAAGATTCTGAAGGACGAGTATAAGGATAATCGGCGCAGAGACAGCGACGATGACGATTTCGATTACGATGAGGACGACACGGCGGAGGACGGCGGGCGTATTCCTCCGCACGAGTTTCTGGCGAGGACTAGGATCGCGTCGTCGATGCAGGAGGGGATCGGGAGGACGCTCAAGGGTAGAGATCTGAACAGGGTTAGAAATGCTATTTGGCAGAAAATTGGTTTCCAGGATTGATTCATATTCCTCAAAAATTATTTTTGATTGATTAATTAACAGCGAAACTTTTGCTTTTGAGTTGCCTCGCCTCTTTTGATTTCCTACCTTTTTGTGCCTCCTCCTATTTAGGGGATGCTTTTCTTTATTATATGAAAAGCACTTTTTGAGAGATGAATGATCTTCAATCATGAGTGTTCATGTTTGTTTTCACATTTTTTATAACTTCATCATCTCTCTCTTTGACAATTCTCAAATTTTAAATTGAAAATCTCCTCACCGGACCTACCTAATTAATTTATTTTTTTATAAAAAAAATATTATGAATCTTATATCACAATTTAATATCATTAGTTGATGGGAACAAATTGATAAATTGTAAGCAATATGTAAAGATTTTGAAATAAGAATCTCCCATCCTTGTTAGCAGTTCCGCTCATGTGTCACAGTGAGCATTGTGCTGATTAATTATACATACACAAATTTAGAACTTTAAATATAATAATCCAAAATCTGAAATGGAATTTAAAAATAAACTCCGAGTTCTAATCATAAATTGATAGCTGTAGCTCCTAATAGAAGAATTTAGGTGAACGAATTAGTTGGATGAAAATGAAAATAAGAGAGTGCAGTATTTGGTTGATAATAGGTGGTATTGGAGTTAGGGTGGTGGGGTAGGTGGGAAAAAGCAAGGTGGCTATGGCTATGCTGCTATCGGAGTATTATTCATCTTTTTTTAAAAGAAAATAATAATAACAAATTTCCAACTCATTTCATATCATATAATTCCATCAATTATTTGAGAGAAAAAAATCACAAATCCAGCCACTGTATTAATTATAATATTGATAGTTTGTTGTGATGGGGTCAACTCATATTTCTAAATATGTGAATTGAGAAATATTAGTAAAACAGGATAAATTTTAGAGAAAATGTTGAAAAAAAGAAAGTTGAATAAATATGGAGGGGTAGCGATCAAGCAGAAAATGAGAATTCCCGATTTAGAAGGGAATGGTGAAAGTAAAAAAAAGGGGGCGATGAGGGATTGATTTTGAATGGGGCCATAATTATGGTATAGGTACATCAATTCGAACTTCGTAAATGAGCCAACACTTATCCCTTGGCTACACAGCATTCCACTTTCCAACAACACACATAATTTTCAACTTTTTTTAAATTATGGTTGCCGGAATTAAATATTTAATTTTTATTTTGCAATAATCATTCAAAAAGATATTTAATTTTTATATATCCATATTGTATGTTAATATAAATTATATAATTGTCATTTGTCATATAAAATATTGTTTTAGTGTAGTGTATGGCTAACAATGTATATAAATTTAATTAAATAAAAAGTAGATCAATTACAAAGTATATAAAAATAGTAGTCCGGCTTATTAGCATGTAAGAAATTAGTATATTTGTATTATTTAAAAATAATAAATAAAATAAATTACTGCTGATTCTAATGTTTTATAGGAAAAAAATGGCACAAATGTTATAAAATTGAAAATTAGTAAATACTAAAATGAAAGTAAAATCAATGTTAAATGTGATATTTTCTTAGAGGTAAGTCACAGAATTATTAAAATTCATTGTTGTAATTCAAAATTAAATTAATAGATTTTTAAGAATAGATTATTCAATATAAATTTAAAAGTTCTAAAATAATAAAAAAAATTTATCACGCAAACTGCTTAACTGAGTAATGAAAAATACATCATACAGACAAAATCATAACTTTGAATCAATCAGAATTAGTCTAGTCCAATTTTCATAACAATGCTTATAGTTTTAATAACTTGTAAATTTAATACCACAACAAAATACACACAAAAAAAAAAAAAAAAAACACTTCGGATCATCAAATAAATAAATTAGTTTTACCTAAAATATATCGTTCAAATCCATTACAACAACCAACAATTTCTCGATCAATTTATGAGTATCATCCGCGCAGAGTTCATGCTGATCTTCTCTATGTCGTTCCAAATTTGTAATTAAGCTAAACTGGAGGGGCACTTTTTATAATTAATATATGGAAAATGATTGAGAAAGCAGTGAATGCAAGAAATGAAGAATTGAAGAGGGACAAAACATGAGAGGCAAGCTGTGTGAATTGTGATCATCAAAGAAAGCTAGCAATTCATAAAATGGTGAGGCAGCGTCGTTTTGCATGATTTTGCCTGTCGTTTTCTATAAGCCCACCATTATCTCGCCCGGAATAACAGCTTTTTTTTTTTATATATATAAGTTTTTTTTTGTTTTTTTTTTTAAATCTTATTTTCTATAGAGACGACAATCTTTTCTTTTTCGAATAGGAAATAGAAAAAAAGATCGATCATGAAATCTTTTATTAGAAATTTTCATGGAATAGGTATTCATTGTCGAAATATCTATTAGTAACAGACTTTTTAGGTACAATGATCTCATTCAATTCACCTCTTAATAATTCTAAGATTTATATCTAAATAAGTATAATAAATCTTAATACTCGAATAATAAAGAAAATCAAAGAGTATACATATTTGGGGTGCTTGTGCATCCTTTGCAAAATAATAATAATAATAATAATAATAATAATAATAATTAGTTTCGTATATTCATTTTGAATATTGAGTTAAACAATAAATCGATTATTATTTACACTATGATCTTATCCTTATATTCTTGGTGAATTTAATGTTTTTTGACAAAAGGTCATGAAAACATTAATTTTTAAAATTTGAATCTAAATGCATACACAAAAATTGAATAACTCGATAGACGAAAAGGTGTCTAAATTCATTGATGAATTAAAAAATAAAAAAGATGTAATTAATTTTGCAATAAAAAATATAATGGATCTTATCTAAGCTCATAATTTGAAACAAATTGATAAAGATAGGTGCAATGTGTATTTATTAGTATGATAAATTGCCACCACACTTTAGAATTCATAATTGTGTATGGGGCTACATACAATATGGCAGTGTGCCCACTTTAGCTGGAACTCAAAGGATTGCCCATCATATTTAATTATAATTAAACAGGGATGATATTGCAAGTTTAATTAAAGATTTTCATAGTTATATGTACACACATACAATTTGAAGATATTAAAGTAGTGAATATATGAGATATTAGATCTGATGCTAGAAATAAGAGAGAATTAGAAAGTGTATTCCAAGAGTTAATTGTTAGTAAATTTAATAGAAATATTCTTCCCTTTTATATTATGTTTTGGTGGGTCAAAGAATGTAAAAATAATCTTAGTTAAATTTTAGCTTAGGTGAAAAATGTAAAGTCTTGCATAGATTCTGTATCAAATTGTAAGCTGATACTAATATAGAAACTAGATTGTTCAAAAGTCTAGTACGCGCGGAAGACTCAAACAGGCCAGAAGAACGCAGTACAATCTACAAGCCTGGAAGAAAAAGAGTCTAGTGGAGCATGAATTTTGTCAAGTACGAATACAGTATAGTATGGCGCAATCGTTCAAACCATACTAAGCAGGAAGGGACCAAGTATACATCGAGAGATGACGTCATCAGCATAGAGTTGCAAGTATGACAACATCAGCATAGACTTCTCAGTCTAGGTCCCAACATTTGAAGACAAGAGGAATCACAAGAAGAATATACTGAAGAAGCTACAAGATTTTCGTGGATTAGAGA
>JAPKLW010001485.1:68006-149162 GCA_026898455.1 Plectranthus barbatus
TCAAAAACCTTCGTCTCTAAAGCATTGAAGACGAACTCTTTCTGTAACGCCCCGGCCCCAAGGCCTGAACGAGCTCACCCGAGGTTGGCCACGTTACCCACCAATGGCCTGGACCGACTTCCAGACTGACGGTTGACCCTACAAACCAACACAAGTATACATCGAGAGATGACGTCATCAGCACGGAGTTGCAAGTATGACAACATCAGCATAGACTTCTCAGTCTAGGTCCCAACATTTGAAGACTAGAGGAATCACAAGAAGAATATACTGAAGAAGCTACAAGATTTTCGTGGATTAGAGATGGAAAATCTGTCTCTAACTACTACTATTTCGTCTCCAATCTTAATATGGAGACGGATTTGAAAAGGACTTCATCCGTCTCAAAAACCTTCGTCTCTAAAGCATTGAAGACGGACTCTTTCTGTAATGCCCCGGCCCCAAGGCCCGAACGAGCTCACCCGAGGTCGGCCACGTTACCCACCAATGGCCTGGACCGGCTTCCAGACTGACGGCTGACCCTACAAACCAACACAAGTCCTTCCCAGCGTGCTTTGTCCTCACTCACACGCACCCTGAGAAACTTCCCAGGGGGTCACCCATATTAGTTCTACCCCAAGTCAAGCACGCTTAACATTGGAGTTTTCCTAGAATGGGTGCCGGAAAATATGATGCACCATGTTGGTATGAGTAGCACCTATCAATCCTTTAAGCTCTCCTCAGCTATACAATCTCATTCATGTATAGCCTCGAAATCCCTCTCGTTCTGGTGTGGGCCCGGTTCATTCATGTCACCCTCCCCTCAACTAATGGAAGTCTTACAGGAGCCGCTCATTGTTCGTGCTTCTTTACACCGACGATCACTCCCTGCTCCTGCACCAGGTCATTACACTTTCCGTTCCAAAATTTAAAGACGGATTAGAGACAGAATTTCCGCCCCTAAATTTAGAGACGGATAATCCGTCTCTAATCTGTCTTTATAGTGGACGTAGGACGATTTAGTCCGAACAACTATAAGTCTGTTTGTCGTTTACAACTTTATTTATTTACTTGTTAGTATAGCTTCATTTCGTTTTGAAACTCAACACTCAAGTGTTGGAATACATACTGAATACTGACGACTAAGGCAAAGTGAAAATCAAGTATTTAAGAGATTTGAACAAACCAAACTGACACGTCACTCTGAGCTTGGATAAGTTCACGATACCGAACTTACAAACTAAATTTTCGTTGTGCATATATATTATACTCTGATAAATCGGGACCTACAATTATCATTTTAGGAGATTTTATTTCATATATTTTCAGTTAGGGTATTTTTTTAATCGAGAATTTGTATTTTGCTAGTGAATTTAGTAGGGTTTCTTATTGCACAATTTTATTTTATTAGTGAATTTTATCATAAGTTATTGTCAGAATTAATATATAATTGTGTAGCAAGCATTTACCACATGAATGCGTGATTTTTTAATCAAAGGCATATGACAAAATTAAGTTGGGATAAGATTTCATGACAAAATAAAAACAGAGGATCAAAAACTATAGAGAAATACTTAAGATAAAATCCTTAGATAAAACAAAATGTGGAATAAAAGACCATAACTGAAACTTTTGGAATGAAATTACTTCTGTGAAGTAAAATCTATGTTAAATAGTAATGAATATGAAATGTTATTGGAATATCAATAAAGCCCGAAACCGATGGGTCAACTCGAAATCGGTGAACTAAAATACGGGTTAGGGTTAAAAAAATTTCAACCCGAAATTATTTTTAACTGAACAGATTGAACCCGACAGGTTGGCGGCCTGAATGGGCTGAGCCCGGTGGGTTGCGGGTCGGCCCGTAGGTCCGACAATATTTAATAATATATATATATATATATATATATATATATATATATATATATATTATTTCTAATATCATTTACATCCTGCTATACCCATTAATTATACACCTAATTCCCTAGACCTAATTTTCCATTACACAAAATCTCATATATCTCTCCCAATAATGTAATTTGTTACCCTCAAATCGAAAAATTCCTTTTTTCTTCCTCTTTCATTGTCTTCCACTCATCATTCTCCTAATTAGCATGCCTACTCATTTCTTCCTTTTAAGCACCTTTAGCCTCTCATTGTTCCCAAGTGAAAACTACATTTAATTTTATAATCCTATTTTATCATTTTATATGTTGAAGAATGTACTTCTATTACTTAAATTAGTTGGTATATAAGGATTGATGTTTTTTTTTCCTTTTCAACCTTTTTATTCACTTATCACTATTTTTTTGCGAAGATATTGTTGTTTGATGTCTTTTATTTATGTTGGTTCATCATTTTCTTTTTAATTTTGTTTGAGGGGTTGTTCAGATATTTTAAGAAAATCTGTATAAAAATAAACTCGTAAATCTTGCCAACCCGACGGGTCAGCCCGAAAACCGGTGGGTTAGGATTAATTTCAAAAAAATTTAGCCCGATTCAACTCAGACCGAATAGCCCGCAACTAGATAGGGTTAGCCCGAAACCCGATGGATCAACCCGATTGACGTCCCTAAAATGTTAGATCAATCACATCAAATGGTTCAAATAAAGGTAATAAATTATTAAAAAAGCATATTTTGAAGCATATATAGCCAAAAAAAAAAATGTAACATTGTGATTAAATCTTAATCCAAATATTGATTAAGCATCGAATAAATGTGTAAATTCATTCATATGTAACAAAACTAAATTTCAACAACAAATCTAGTCTTAAGTATCTTATGTTGTTAGGAAGTATTTATATTTAATTGTTGTTTTGATGTGTCAAAGGAATATATAGAAATCATCAAGTTAGAAGTGTCTCTATATTATCTTAGTTCTTATAAATATGTAAAGTTATGTTAGGATTTGCATCGAGTTGTAATAGAACTGACAAAGTTGATCAAGACAAACTGAGTGGAAATACAGAACCCCAGTTTGGATCATGTGAAGAAGAAGAGACCAACTTCCAGTTTGAAGCTGATGACTAAGAGAAATTGATCGAAGACATCAGTCTGGACCATCTCCAGTTCACAAGTTCAATTTCCAACCACATGAAGAGGCAAAAAGGACAAGTCAAAAGAATTACAAAGATCAGTCTTTAAGAATGGAAATTCATTAAAAATTGACGAAGCAGTAACCAGTTTAGATTCATTGGATTGGAAGAGTCGTTCTGACACAAAAATTGTGTAAAAAAGGACATAGCAGGTGCAGAACCTTAGGAAAAGCGCCTTGCTCCCGTTAGAAAAGAGATGCATCAGAGTGGACGGTGCTCAAATGTCCCTAAACGGCTACAAATTTGAAATTGTTGAAATATAGGCCCATTGCCCAAATGTATTTCAGCCCATTAATCTTATTTGCCCTATTTTTCCTAATTTGTTCTCTACCATAATTATACACAATTAGCTTCTATTTAATTCTTCCCATGAGAGCAGCGTCGTGAGCCTGTGTGAGGAAAAAGAAAAGCTGTGTGAAACCCCCCCTCTTCCCATTCCTTCTGATTCGCTCATGTGTTCCCCTCTCTTCGTGTCTTTGTGTGGTGGGTTTGGGTGAGGGCTTTGTGGGTTGCTTCGTGTTGTTCGCCTTGGTAATACCTTTGTTGAATCTGCCGGCGAACATCTCTTCTCCACCTGTGGCCTTTTCGATAGGCGCACTTCGGTTGATGTTGAGCGGGTTATTGGCGTGGGCGACCTGAGCCGATAACTCCGCTGCCCCGTAGTGCCACTGCTGCGCGTCCCTCTTGTTGCTGCCTACTCTTTATCATCACTGCTGCTCCTTGCTTCGTGGCTGCGCAGCTGTTTTCTCTTCTTCGCGGCTATTGATTTGTCATCAATTAGCACAGGTAAGTGATCTTATATTGCAATCTTGTTCTAACTTATTTCTTGTCTGATTCACAGGTTGTGTGGAGAACTTGAAGGCTTGGACTGCAGCTGTGCCAATAAATATAGTATCAGGAAGGTTGCAGCAAGGTAGAAAGATCACCTTCGGACTAAACCACGGCGAGGGCGAGGATGAATGCCGGCGACCTCCCCCATTGATACCCAATAGTGGTATCAGAGCCACGGTTGGAGGGAGGTTCGTCGGGCATACCCGCCGTGGTTTCAGCTCCTCATCGTCTGCGCTCCAGAGCGCGTAGGTAAGTCGGGTTACCCTCTCCTAGGGCCCCGCTCAGGTATAAATCTTGATCCTTTGCACTTTCGATTCCTTAGATCGGCCGACTGGTGCCGTATGTGCATTTTAATTTTTTAGATCGGTCTGTGTGCCGTAGGTTTGGGATATTTGCTGATGTTAGTTGATTTTAGGGGTATTTGTGATCTTGGTGTTTCCGCTGCTTACTTGTGCTCTGTGGTTTGTTCTTTTTTGTGTTTAAGCATGTCGTCTTCTTATTCGTTTAGGATGGTCCCCTTTGATGGAAAAATGGATTTTAACATCTGGAAAGAAAAGATAAAATGTGTTTTAATTCAGCAACGTGTATTTAAAGCTGTGGATCATTCTTATGCTGCTAATGAAACCGCTGATAAGAAATCTGAAATGAATGAACTTGCTCGTTCTGTTATAGTGCTCAACTTGTCTGATTCTATTTTAAGAAAAGTGGGAGTCTCAGATTCAGCTAAGGATATGTGGGATAAGTTAAATAAGCTATATACTGATAGTTCTTTACCCAATAAGTTATTCCTGTTAGAGAAATTTTTCACTTTCAAGTTAGACATGGATAAGAGTATTGATAAGAATTTAGATGAATTCACTAAGTTGATTCAGGATATCAGACTAACTGCAGATGAGACTATTGATAACTATAGTGCTGTGGCCTTGCTAAATGCTATCCCTACTTCTTACAGTGATGTTAAATCTGCTATTAAATACGGTAGAGACTCCGTGACGCTAGATACCGTAGTTAATGGACTTAAGAGCAAAGAGCGTGAATTAAAACTTGCTAAGAGTAAAGAGGATAATTCTGGTTCTGAAGAGAAAGTCATGCATGTTAGGGATAGGAACGAGGGATGTCAATTTAGCCCGGGACCGATGGGCCGGCCCGATTAACCCGAGAAAAACACCGGGTTAGGGCCGAGAAATCATGAACCGATTAAAAATCGGGCTAAACGGGCTGAGTTAAACGGTTAACGGGTTAAACGGGCTGGCCCGGCCGGGTTACGGGTCAGCCCGTCGGGCCAGACTAATTTAAATTAAAAAAGATTTATAATAATAATAATATTATAATAATTTATAAGAACTAAAATAAAATACAAATAAAATAATAATTATTAATTAAAAAGTAAAAACCCTAGGATTTTTAATTTTGTAATTTGCTTCCCCTTCCACTTTTACAGTTTTACGAACGGCGCTGCCTACCTTCATCCCCCTTCTCCATCACCATTCACCATTTCACCTCCATCACCATTCACGTCCACCAATCCATCACTGTCCGTCTCCGCTCCGGTCGCCGTCGGTGTGTTATCAGCCAACCTCTCGCTCCTTCGCGGCTCGCGCGACCCCTCATCCCTAAACCCTCTAACCACTTGAACCAGTACTGCCTGACCGGAGCCTTGTCCCTCAATGACTACACTGCTCTCTCAAGTCTCATCAACAAGTCTGACCGGCGTTTCTGTCCCCCACACCAGCGCCACAGTCAGTCTATCTAGGGCACATTAAACTTGGTAAGATTATAAATTTTTTAGTTTTTTGGAGTGTTGTTTGCAGTAGATTATAAGAATTAATTTTATTCTCCATTATTTTGTTAGATTATGATAATTTCTTGTTGATATCTCTAATAGACTAATATGTATGCAGCCTGCAAATAGTTTAATTTGTTTCTTTCTGCTGATTTCAGTTCTAAATGGAAGCTTCTTCGAAAGATCCAATCAATGTTGACAATGATGATGTCCAAGTTGTGGATGAATCGCAAGCTGCTCGTAAAAGAAAAAAGTCATCTGATGTTTGGAACCATTCTTCACTGGACCAAGATAATGAAGGTAAGAATTTTGCTAAGTGTAATCATTGTGAAAAAACTTACAAATATGAGGGTCCTAGCTATGGAACTTCGACTTTAAGTCGACATTTAGGGACATGTAAGAGAAAACCAAAGTTTGGGGATGTAAGTTCAATGTTTTTTTACCATGAAGGAAAATTGAGGGTAAAGGGTAAAAACATTAATCCTAAAATCTGTCGTGAATGGATAGCTAAGGTTACAATTGAGCATGATCTTCCTTTGAAATGGATTGAGTACAAAGCTATGAGGGGCTTTCTGAAGTATTTGAACCCAGACATACAATTTATAACTAGAAACACGGTTGCTTCTGATATTTTGAAAATGTACCAATATGAAAAAGAGAAATTGAAGTTGACCTTGAAACTTATTCCTAGTATGGTGTGCTTAACTGCTGATGTTTGGACTTCTTGTACAAGTGCTGGTTATATTTGCTTAACTGCACATTTTGTGGATGAGAATCGGAAATTGAATAACAAGATACTAGCATTTTGTGCCATGCCTCCTCCACATTCTGGTTCTGCATTAGCCCAAAAGATTTATGATTGTTTGGTGGAGTGGGAGATAGATACAAAAGTCTTTTCTTTGACTTTAGACAATGCTTCTGCCAATGATAGTATGGTGAGATTGTTAAAATCACGCTTGGTATTGCAAAATTTATTATTATGCAGTGGTGATTTTTTTCATGTGAGGTGTTGTGCTCATATTTTGAATCTGATTGTTCAAGAAGGACTGAAAGTTGCTAGTGGTGCCCTTGATAAGATTAGAGAAAGTGTGAAATATGTGAGGGGTTCAGAAGCTAGGATGATTAAATTTCAGGAATGTGCTAAAAAGGCTAGGATTGAAATGAAGTCTTTAGTTTCTTTGGATGTGGTTACTCGGTGGAATTCTACATATTTGATGCTTACAAATGCTATCAAATACCGTAGTGTTTTCTGTATGCTTACATTTGATGATTCATCTTTCCATTATTGTCCTACTGATGAAGAATGGGATAGAGGAGAAAAGATGTGTGAATTCTTACGCCCATTTCATGTCATGACCAATTTGATATCTGGCTCATCTTATCCAACTTCTAATTTGTACTTCATGGAAGTTTGGAAAATTGCATGTTTGTTGAAAAAGCACTCTGATAGTGAAGATGAAGCAGTTAGAGAAATGGCCAGGAACATGAATGGGAAATTTGACAAATATTGGAAGGAGTATAGTGAAGTATTGGCCATGGGAGCTGTCTTTGATCCTAGGGTGAAATTGGCATTCATAGAGTATTGTTATTCAAAGATTGATTGTGTTTCTAGTGCTCAGAAAGTTGATAAGTTGAAGGAGAAATTGTATTTATTGTATGATGAATATAAGAAGAGGGGTGTTGGTTCGAATGTTGGAGCTTGTGATTCTCGAGCAGGAGCATCTCCGAGTTTGAGTGACACCGAAAGAGGAGGAAAAGGTCTTGATTTGGATCCAACCAATCTCCATGTAATTTACTAGTTCATATGCTTAATTTCTTTTTTTTATATATAAATGAATTTATACTTTGTAATTATATCAACTTATTGTTTAATTTTGGTGCAGGCCTTCAGAACTTACATAAGTAGAGGTGCTGGTTCTGACACGACGAAGTCATGCTTGGACAAAGATCTGGAGGAGGAATTAATAGATGATTCTAAAGACATAGATCTATTTCAATTTTGGAAGGATAAAGAGTCTAGCTTTGGGCCCGAGCTTACTAGAATGACTTGTGATATTCTTAGCATTCCAATCACCACGGTAACCTCGGAATCTACTTTTAGTGTTGGAGCTCATGTTTTGAACAAGTATAGAAATAGACTTCTTCCTCAAAAAGTGCAAGCTCTGATTTGTACTCGTAATTGGTTGCATGAATATACTATAGATGGTAAGTTTATTTTTCTTCATCAAGTTTTTTTAATCAATAAATTGTAATATTATATTCTAACATTTTTTTTTAATAGATGAAGAAGATGATGAAGATGTGGTTAATTCTGGAGGTGAAGGAAGTTCAAATGCTGTTGAAGTTGAAGAACTTACTTCAATTACTTAGATTGATGAACTTAGTTTATTTGCTTCATGTTTTTTGAGAACTTAGATTGATGAACTAAGTTTATTTGCTTCATGTTTTTTTAGAATTCATGTTTTTTTGATAACTTCAACTTCGAATGTTAGAGTTTAGTTTATTTGCTCTTTGTTTCAGCATTTAATCTTCTTATGGATATTAATTGAATTTCAGTTTTTTATGTCGAAAGAGCTTAAAGGAGGTAACAGTAATTTGTGGATGTAGTATTTATTTTTCTTATATTAAGTGGATTTATATTTAGGTTATATAAGATCATATACAAGAAAAAAAAAAGTAAATTTTCCAGCCCGATGGGCTTGCCCGAAAACCGATGGGTTAGGGTTAGGGTCAAGAAAATCTAGCCCGATAAAAATTGCAGCCCGTTTAGCCCAGACCGATTAACCCGCCACCCGATAGGGCTGGCCCGAAACCCGGTGGGCTGGCCCGTTTGACATCCCTAATAGGAACCCTAGTAAGAAACATGTCTCTAGTTCTAGTGGTGAGAAGAACTTTAAAAGTGTGAGGTGGACTAAGGACTCTAGGAAATGCTATAACTGTGGAGAGTTAGGCCATTACATAAGAGATTGTCCCAAACCTCTTAAGAAAAACAAGGGTAAACAAGCTAATGTGGTGGCAGAGGAAGAGACTACAAAAGATGTTTACTAGGTGTCTTAGTGTCTTTAGCTTGAGGTGGAGCTTCGTGTTGTTTCTTGGTGCCTTCGTGCTTTGTGTTTGTGTGTTTTGTGTCTTTGTGCTTCGTGGCTTTGTGTTATTTGTCTGCTGTTATGTTTGCTAGTTTTTCCTTTGTGCTTCGTGGTCTATGTGTTGTTCTATTCTAGGTGGAGCTCTTGTAGTGCTTTGTGGTTGTGGTTAGTTTGCGCGTACTAACCCCTTTTGCTTAGTGTCTTTGTGTTTTCTTGTCTTGTTTGACTGTGCAGGTATCGGTACCACGGGGTACCAGAATCGGCGATGATGATATAAATCCCAACCAACCCGTCAGAAATCGTAGCGTGCCATCAATGGGCCTAAGGTGGAGAATGTTGAAATATAGGTCCATTGCCCAAATCTATTTCAGCCCATTAATCTTATTTGCCCTATTTTTCCTAATTTGTTCTCTACCATAATTATACACAATTAGCTTCTATTTAATTCTTCCCATGAGAGCAGCGCCGTGAGCGTGCGTGAGGAAAAAGAAAAGCTGTGTGAAACCCCCCCTCTTCCCATTCCTTCTGATTCGCTCGTGTGTTCCCCTCTCTTCGTGTCTTTGTGTGGTGGGTTTGGGTGAGGGCTTCGTGGGTTGCTTCGTGTTGTTCGCCTTGGTAATACCTTTGTTGAATCTGCCGGCGAACATCTCTTCTCCACTTGTGGCCTTTGCGATAGGCGCACTTCGGTTGATGTTGAGCGGGTTATTGGCGTGGGCGACCTGAGCCGATAACTCCGCTGCCCCGTAGTGCCACTGCTGCGTGTCCCTCTTGTTGCTGCCTACTCTTTATCATCGCTGCTGCTCCTTGCTTCGTGGCTGCGCAGCTGTTTTCTCTTCTTCGCAGCTATTGATTTGTCATCAATTAGCACAGGTAAGTGATCTTATATTGCAATCTTGTTCTAACTTATTTCTTGTCTGATTCACAGGTTGTGTGGAGAACTTGAAGGCTTGGACTGCAGCTGTGCCAATAAATATAGTATAAGGGAGGTTGCAGCAAGGTAGAAAGATCACCTTCGGACTAAACCACGGCGAGGGCGAGGATGAACGCCGGCGACCTCCCCCGTTGATACCCAATATAAATGTTTGCACTTCACCTATAAAAGAACGACGTACTCAGAGTGATAGAAACCAGGAAAAGCAACAACACTCAGCGCAAGTGAAAACTTGAAGTGTTTCTATCATCAAAGCTAACTCTCGGCCTACCGTGTGTCATCTTTTGAACATGAGACTCATAGCTTCTAACTCCAATTATTTCTTTGGAAATCTGCAGCAGTCACTGTAGATTTCCAGCAGTGATTATTACAGGCATCTAGCCAATCAGTTTGAGAGTTCAGGGAGGAATTATAGAGCTCTCAAAATTTGGAGGAGGAGGTTGCGTGGTGTGTCCACACTCCAAATCTACGAAGCCGAAGGAACCAGAGGCTTGGACGAGTGAGCTAGTGGACTGGTAGACATTGACATCTACCAGCTAGTGATAGATCGCGAGACTGTTCTATAACGGAGGCTTAGTGAATTTCCAAACTACGGTATGAAGAGAGGACGTAGGACGTGTTGTCCGAACTTCTATAAAATCCTTGCTCTTTACTATTTTTTAAATTTCTGCAAGGTTTTTAAAACTCAACACACATTATAGTGTTGTGTTATATCTGAACTGAACCATTAAATTCCTACTCGCTGACAAATTGTTTTCAAAAACATACTGGTCAAGAACCACCAGTTTGTGAATACAAGTTTTATCTAAAAATTTGTGTTGTACATTATACTTAGTCTGATCTCCAGACCAAGATATGTAAAATAAAATGAGATGTTTGCGATCGAGCATCACTACTTCTGTTAAAAATGTGAGCCAATGATATTGAATAATGCAATGTTATGTGCTAATATTTATCACAAAAATCTCATATGATCATAGGCTTTGAGCTTCCTAAAAATTAGAACTCGTTTGAAATAAATTGTTGAAGCAATAAGTTGATACTATTGAGTTTTTATAGGTCTAGTGAATAATTTTTATTTGGCTAACAAAAATGATTAGATCTTACAATATAATTTATAATATTATTATTTTTTATAATTGTGGAGATTATAGGATAAGTATGAAATGTGGAAGACTAAATAATTGCAAAGGTATATTGTATCCTACCTAGAAACTTCGATATAATAAATCTTGTATTAATTAATAAAGATCATGTCTAACAACCTCTTGAGTATATAATAAAGAGGAATGATGATGATGATGATAAAATAAAACTGATCTAGAATCACTTTTGCTTGTTCATTATTTTATTTTCGGATAAACTCCTCAATTTTTTATTTTTATTTTTTAACTTTCTTAGAAGTGGATGAGAAAGAAGAAAGTCGATTTTAAAATCTTTAGTTCAAATTATTTATTCTTAAAATGTACACTACTGGTATGTATCTGAAAAGACAGTTTGAATTTTAATTGATCTTTTATTATACTAAGTTTATTGATTATACTAACATCTTCTATATAATAATAATTATTATTATTATAAAAATTCTATTTTTAGAAGTTTGTATGCGTGAGATTAATTTGATTGTGGACTTGTTGAATAATTCAAGACTATTATTAATCTAATATTTTAAATTAAATAGATCTAAAGTATAATTTTAAAATGTAAGTTATTTATTCGAATGGGGCGGAGGGAGAATGGGACGGAGGGAGTATTTAAAAGAATTTTGGATACAAGAGAATCCATTTGTTTGTGGGACAACATCCAGTTTTCATGAAAGATGGGAATTATGAATTATCCAACCCTTGGACAATCCAAGGGCCATCTCACAATTCTGCACATCAATCAATAATATCTTTTTATTGAATTAAGCTGAGTCGAGTATAATATTTATAAATATTTTTTGCGTTAACTTTTATTAAGATCAATAATATTTGTAACGTTTTTAAACATGAAAGTAAAAAATAGATAAAATTTTTGTTAATATTCAATTTAACCTAATCATTAGCATTTGCTGATCGGAATATGAAAATTATATGATCACAAATCGAAGTTTTTCAATGAATGAGATCATCTCCAAATAAAAACTTGATGCAGTTATATTTAGAATTATTATTAAATTATATTAGTTGTTGCAAAACTTTATCATTAAGGTTAAAAAAGAATTAAATTATTCTTGAACTACCCACATTTCATTTCGATAAAAGTTCATAATAGCTTGTTAGTTAAGTTAGTTTATTAATTGAGCCAACATTGAGCTTATAGTAATTAATTCGTGAGTAAGTTCATTAATAAAAATTAGTATGAAATATAAAATAATATTTCCCATAATTTAAAAGTAACATGTATTTGAAGTTATAAGAAAAAAAATTTAATTTGAGTATGAATATGGTATTGTTTAAGAATAAATAACTTTTTCTTTCAAAAAATTAGTGATATTTTAAATATAACAAAAAAAATACATGAACTTTAAGAAATAAGTTAAACTTGAGCAAGAGGCATCTCATCTATAGGGATAAACAATGGTCGGTTCGATCTGAAACCGAACCGTCCAAACTGAGAATTTTAAAAACTCAGATTAAACTGAACCATTAATATTCTACAAATTAACCGAACTGACACCGAATTGGCGGTTTCAATTTTGGTTTCGTTTTTAATCAAAATTTCCGGTACATTTTCATAAAAAAAACTTAAATAAAATTATATATATTTAATGTTCCAACATACATAAACTTGAAAACAATCCAAATGTACCTAATTTACATATTTAAATCCACAACTTTAGCATAAATTTAAGTTCAATTCCACAAATTCATTACCAAACCGAACCACCATGTTTTTGGTTTAAACCGACCCGAACCAAACTGAATTTTGGCAGCTTAAAAATATATCGAAATTAATATATAAATCGAACCGAAATAACCGATTTATAGTTTAATTCTCAGCTTGACTGGATTCGATTTCCTCCTTAATCTAGGAGCGAAATAGAAATTAAGAATAATGAATAAAATTTGGACGGGCTACAAATCAATTTGAGAACGGGTTTGTTATGGGCCTATATGAATGAGGCCCATTATGTTTTTCAGATGAGTTTGCATTTTGTCCAAAAAATAAAAATCAACATTTTGGGTGTTTTAGTGGAAATTGTTTAAATACATTTTTTCATGTAAATATTAATATATTCTGTAGGCTAGTAATATAGTGAATGAATTGAGTAACGGTGAGCCCCCACCTCTTATCCAGAATTCTTGATAGATTATCGAGTTGAGTTAAATTTTTAGCAGCGCCTAATTATTATGCAGAGGCAGAGCTTATCTAAATAAGCTGTGTCTTTGCCCTAAACAAATTAAAGAAAAAAATGCAATATTTTTGTAAATAAAATGTATTAGTTTAAAGTTGATAATATAGTTTGAATTTATGACCTATGAGTTGAGGAGAAATTAAAAGGCAGTTGATGAAACAAAACCCATGGTTGTTCTTGCCATTGATTGTAGATACATATTCAACAAAATGATGAACAAGTTATCATATAATTAATTAAACTGGTTTGTGCAGTGAAAAAACTGTGGTGAATAGTGATAAGATTCAAATATTTCTGTTGGTTAATTTAGGTATTAAAAGATCTCATTTTCACCATAATAAAATGGTATGTGCTCAATACTTTCTAACATTAGAATTTTAATTTGGGCAAATTCTCATCATTTTTATTATGAGACGAATTTAATGAAATGATGTGTTTCTTTATTGCAAATGATGTCTCACCATTTTTATTGTGAAACGAATTTAATGAAATGATGTGTTAAGATCCGTCTCACAAAAAAAAAATGTTGAGACCGTCTATCAGGAGACCAACTCTTTAATTTGTGACATTTTTGTTTGTTTAATTTTTGCATCGAAATGCAGATTGGATTCGTACTTTGTAACGAACCAGACCCTCTCTGCTAGCTACTATATATATGAACACGTATTTAGAAATTAGTAGTGCTCGAGAATGAGTTTAATTAAGTTGGATATTTACTTTTTGGATATGAAAGATAATGCAATTATCAATCCATGACCTGATATTGAAGTCCTGAATTGATAATTTTATAATATTTCGGGTCTTGAATTAAGAATTTTTATGATCTTTCATATCCTAGATTGATAATTTATTTTCGGGTCATGAGACAATAATTATACTATCTCTCTCGGTCATGAATTTATAATAGTATTTTATTTACAAAATCAGGTGTCATGCACAGAAAAATTCAAAAGATTCATCCATTTCTTGTATAATATCTCTTCATCTTATCTGATCATAAACTCTCGATACGTCCAGGTTCGTAGCATACTTGAATCTTTAATGATATTTGGGAAAGTTATCCATGAAAAACAAACCACGTAGTAGAAAAATATAAGAAATTTCATGATTGGGGTTGACATTAATTTGGTTTTGATCAGTGTGAAATTTATGAGATGATGGATGGAATTATATATATGATTAATTCAACATCTCCTATTCCAGGTTTGACTTAAGGAAATATTTGTAATTTGTATGTGTGAAAACTGACACAAAATCTAAACAATCATTCTGCATCATTAAGCAATATCTTTGGGGGTTCAGACTTTATGGTCAAAGCTCCAACATTGTAAAAAAAAAAAAAAATTAAAAATTAAAAATTAAAATAATCCACTCCCCCCCCCCTCCCCTCTCTACCTACCTACGTTACTTGATCAGCACACATGACATGACCCAATTTGAGAGAGAGAGAGAGAGTGTGTGTTTGTGTGTGATTCACATTTGAGTGATCCAATGGTGTGGGGTGGTGGGCCAAATCCCCACTTTGAAAATAAGTGTTCACTTCATCCATTTTGAATGATTTAAGCAAGCAAACAAATATTTTGGTGGGCCTTTCTTTAGATTTAGGAAGCAAACTGACAAATAATATTCCTTCCATTGCCATGGCCCTATACAAAAAGCATTTACTCCTACTAAAGATGTGGAGGTTGAGGATCCCTACAACCACTAAACAACATACAATTGCTTGCAAAAGTAGTGACACAGGGGTAAATGCATGTAAACCCCATTAAATAAAGTTGGAAAAGAGAAATTAGAAATGAAATTTGGCAAATTATAACTCATCATGCACCTTTCATTATACCTACATACAAGGAACTTATGTTGTCTCTCTCATGCCTAAATCTTTGTTTTTCTTCATTTCTCTTTTACCTTTCCCCTTTTCTTTCTCTCTCTCTCTCTCATACCTTACCACTCTATACATGCACAATAAATTTATAATCAAGAGATTATGTGTTTGAGTTTTCATGAGAATATGTCAAATATGTGAAGTGTGTTTAAATTAATATACAAAATATTTTTGTCTATACATGCACAACGTTTGGCTTCTTCAATTTTTATTATATTTCTGTGATTTATGCTCATACTAGGGGTGCTTATTCATTCTTTTCCGTGAAAAATTGAACCCACCATCCAATAGTAACTAAAGCTTCAATTTTTGCTTCTCTCTTATTAGTATTTTCATATATTGATTTAAATTTAAAATACTATTTTTAATGTTTTGCAATCTATTATACATAATTTAATATTTACAAATAAGAACTTAGAAACATAAAATATATTATAATAATATAATTCAAAATATATTTATTAGATTCAGTCAGTTTAATTTTAACCAAACCCAAAAAAACAAAATTAATCATACCTAAATTAGATCTAAAGTTATCAAAAAAAAAAAACTCCATTCTCATTCAAATTGAAACCGTCTAAAAAAAATTCGATTTAATTGAATTTTGGGTTGACAATTCAGCTATGCATATCCAGTTCCAAATTAAGCTGCCCCCACACGAAATGAAACTCCCACCCATCAAGTTTCAACTTGGATATTCCTTTTCAATCATTTTTTTTTTAAAAAAAATGATAATTATATTAATACAATGCTTCCTACATGGCAAGTATCTATAATAATATGTTAAAAGTTGTGTTATAATTAACTAGATAAATTTCAGAAGAAGAGAAAAAAGTTGTATACTAACATAATTTACTGTTGGTAGGGATGTAATCGAACCGAGTCGAGCCAAGTAATATCGTGCTTAAGTTGAGTTTGCTACCCAATTAACATTTATTTTATCTATTTATTTACATTTTTTAATATTAATACATTAATTAGACACACACACCAACTCACACATTCAAATGTCCTGGAAAAGCTCAAACATATGACTTCTCGGTCAGAGACAAAATGTTTTTACTAATTCTGTGTTTAGAGGAAGCGAAGCCATTAGTTTCCCATTTTTTTTCTTACTTTTACTATTTGAGCATATTTCCCATTTCCATGTGTCCATAGCTTATTGGTTTTGATTTTAATCCTTAAATATACTAGATTGTCCTTTATTGTAGTCTTCCATCTGCTTAAATTTACGAAGAAAAAATATCGTTAAATTACAATATTTTTTATTATCTGAAATATTGTCATTGATGATTGTTTTTATATGGCATAAAAATATATTTTCTCTTTATAAAATATAACTATATATTTAATGTAACCTAAAAAAATGTAATTTAAACTTATTGAACTCCAATGTTTAACACCCGTCCTATTAAATATTTCATCTAAAGTTAAATTGATAAATGGTTAACTAATCTCTTGATCAAACGTATTATTTTTTCACCACCATACTTCGAACAAGGAACCTTCAATAATAGAATTTTTAATTTTCATTTGTGTCTATATTTCATTTTCTTTCTTTCTTTTTTGGATTTAGAGGAGAAAAATAATGAACCTACAAATTCTCAATATTCACTATTTGAATATGTTCGAAGTAATTATTTACATAAAATACAAAAGAAAAGTAAACAATTATGTATTCATCCCCAACTTCGAGAGCTAAATGACACTTTGCCTATGATTAATTAGCCATGAGTTCGAATTATGGAACAAACATCCTTTTTTATTTAAATTGTATACTCCAATATTATGAATTAAGCCATGAAAAAAAATCTTAGTTAGATTATTCGATCGAAACTCATAATATCTGCAATATTTATGTTCGACATTAATGTACAAGCACCTCATTCCTTGCTCATTATTTTCGACAGAGATTTTTTATTTTATGTAGATGATTTATAAAGTTAAAAATATAAAAATATATATGTTGATTCACTTTTTTTTTTCCCTGACCTAACCTGCTTTTGTAGAAGTGGTGGATAACGAGATTAGATGTATAAATTATAGAAAATGGATTCGATCAATAAATTAAACAATTATTGCTCATCAAAGTTGCATTTTAACTCGACGCTCTTAAAAGTTTCTTTTTTTAGATTATTTTTATCATTATTAAATTTCTTATTGTTTTGGCTTTTACTTTATTGTCCATATAAAAAGATAAAAAACGTCTTTACACATTAAACTATTCAAAAGCACAAACTGCAACATTCATTATTAGCTATTGATTGATATTTTTATTTATGGTTGTCCTTTTGAGAAAATGGACATAACTTATAAAAATAATTGCTTTATTATTGAATTGATTTTTTTTTTTGGGTTTACAATTATTTCTTTTATTATAAAAAGAAGGATCAATCTCGAAATCTTTCATTCAAATATCGCCACATGTTAGGTATGTTATTGGAACATCTCTAAAAATTAAAGTTAAAATTAAATATTTTCAAGATACTCTTTAATCTTTATTCACAAAAGTCATTACTTATAGCTTGTAGAAGTTATATTTCTCAAGGAAAAGAAGAAAGAAAAAAAAACACTGATTTTCTAAATCAAGATTAATGCTAAACACTATAAAGTATTATCCTCAACTTCTGTGTTCGTTATCGATGTTCAATGTATGAGGTATATATAGAGTAACACTAGTTAAAAGATGTACTCCTTCTGTCCTGAGTAAATTATCCACATTTCCTTTTTTCGTTTGTCTTTAATATTAGTCAACTTCCCTAAAATAGCAAAATTTTCTCACCCATCAATAAAATATTCATCCCACTAACACTCACATATATTGGTTATCGTGCTCGATCAAATGTGGACAATTTGATCGGAACGGATGGAGTACTATATATGTGTGTGAAGGTTTGTGGGAAGCATGTGATGAAAGCCCTTTTGAGCGCATGCCAAAAGCCTCAATGAGATGCAATTCCATTGCACTTGTAATATTTGTGTACACAGCTAGCTAGAGTATGTAGGTGCACATTATCAAATCCAAACTGTATCACCGACCCATCGCTACTTTGCACCGGTTGTCTGCGCATATCATGAATAGTATATCATTTCATTTCATTAAGGTCCACTAACGTGCGCACTTGGTTGCGACCATTTTCCTAAATATGCATTCGTATCATTAACATTTGTATATTTGTATATGTATAAATGTCATCTAGTGTTAAAATTAAAATTTATATTAAATAAAAATAAATTTTAATTCGTGCATTGATAATGTCAATGATTGAAATATATAATGATTAAAAGATAAAACATGATTCTCATTATACTTAAATGTTTTATAAATCATGTACAAGCATAAAATTTTAATCCTAGCAATTAATTTTCTAAGATGAATGGTATAGATTCATTTTTATTTAGCATAGGGGTGACAATTTGTGGCACGATACTAATTCAAATGATAATAATGGATTTGGATGGACGCTTATCAAATTAGGATCATTATCGGATTGACACTATAAGCATAAGAAAAGTTTTCATATCGAATTTGGATCGAATAATCCATTATTCGGTTCGGTAAGTTAATAAACTTTTGATTTTGTTTTCTACAATTATTTAAAAGTTATCAAATTTGAATTTTGTTATTTATATTAATGTAAATTTATTTATGTATTGTTATCATATTAATTATTTTTGTAATGCTAATCTTATCAAATTATTGCTATATTTATTATTTTTATTTACTTTGAATTTTTATTGGGTTTTTATCGTGTTTATCGGATTATATTCTTATTGAATCGATATCGTGCTAATGGATCAAATTTTGGATTCGTTTAGTTGTTGTGTGGATTTGGATCAGATATGGATTAGAATTAAATCACGAATGGAATGGCACGATATGAATTCGATCCGCACGAATTACCACTCCTTATTTAACAATTCGCACAAAATCACTTTTATATTTAACAACACAATAAGCATAATTCATAATTGATATTTACAAATTTAATACTTAAAAAGACTTTATAAGTTTAATACATAAACATAGTTCACAAATAATTTAATTTTATAACATCAAAAAAATAAAAAATCAAGTATGCTAATAGAAATTTCCTCAATTCAGTTTCAACCAAACACAAATCCGTTAACTTAGAATCGAACTGAAATGATTGTTCTAAGATTTTGGAATATGAATCAAAATTAAAATTATTTCTCAACCGAATCAAAACTGTCTAAAATCTTCGGTTTAACAACGATAGGATTTATGATGGGATTCTGCTCATCCTTTCAAAGCATAGCACAATTAAACTAAAACAAAATTATAATTTATATCTAAAAATCTAGAATTAAACTTATATTAGACCCCTTCAAACTTAAGCGTGATGCTAATTTGGTAACGAGGCGTCACGACTCATTTAATTTCACGTACCTAATATATTTATCATCGAATTATCAATTTTCACTTATATCGCACATTAGCTTTATTACAAAAATAGAACAACAATGCATCATGATTTTTAATTCTTAGTTTTGTTTTGCTTAGTTGTTTAGTACTCGCCAGCTCATTCTTCAACAAACATGCGTTAGAACACATATATATTTCCCAGCAAATCTGGATTTAATATAAACGTTATTATCATTGATTTTGTTTCTAAACAAGCATAGAATGTGAACAAGCATTTCATAATTAGAATTTTTGGGGTTGGGAAATAAAATAAAGTAATGGTGTTAGTAATTTTATATTATTTTTTTATAAAAATATGTGCTGGATGATCTCACGTGAAACATGCACATTCCAGTGTAATATTGATTCCAATAAAAATGTGCATTTCGAACATAATCATTTTTACATTGAGTGTTGCGCATTACGAATAAAATGATGGTTTGTGCATAGTTCTTTCCGAACAGAAATGCATTTAGTTTAAAGTTAATTCCGAATGGAATGAATTTCAATCGAAATATCTTATTCATATCTCATAAGATACATTTTTACAGAAAAAATCACTCTTTTATTTATTTGTTTCCTTTTTTTTTTTTTCACAGAAAGGGGATGAATGATCAATATTGTTGCAATTTTTAATTAAGAACTCTAAATATAATTAGCGAGGTGCTACTAGGTTTTGGGGTACCTGTACAATCTTTCATGATTTATTTTGGTATATCTATTTTTTTTAAAACAATAATATATAACAGCCATCTAATGAGGAGTTTCAGTCTTCAAAATTTCGGTTGAATTCCCCAAGCATTCAAAATCTACATTCACCTCTAATAAAAACTACTCCCTCCGTCCCACTTAAATTGGCACACTTACCAAATCAGACGTTCCAACCGAATTGTCACGTTTAAAAAAATGACAATTTTTTTATACTCAACAATAAAATATTAATCTCTGTTGATGGGTGAAACTTGAAGATAATGGAAAATAAAGATAGAATACTCAAGATAAAAGAGAATATGAATTTTATTGCTCAAATGTTGTGAACATGAAAAAATTTCATCCTTCATACATTAACAATTTAGGTATTTATAGAAGAGGAACCCTAGATCTATTAGGAAAGAAGATGTGATACAATCAGATACACTCAAATCTTAGTTTATCTATTCAAGTATATCTTTTTCCTCACAAATCTCGAAAGGATATGCTCAAATCCCGCCCAAATCAGGAGCAGATATATGTAAGGCTCTTTCCTTGTTTGCTTGCAACGATGATACTCTGAAGGGCGACCTTCGAATGCGGTTCGAGTGCTCGGGAGTGGCGTCATCACCTGAAAGCAGTGTAGGTATTTAACCAAACCAGCCCTTATATGGTTTCCTAAGCTCCTTGAGGTGAGGCTCCTCGAGGTGAGGCAGCTCAGGCGGTGCAGGAAGCTCATGTCCTTAGCACATTCTCAAGTGATATTAATGACTTTCTCGAACTCCTCATATTTGGACCGGTCCTTGACCGCAAAAATGACCTGACCCGTTACTTTAGTGGATTGGTCCATTTACTTATAAATGGGCCCAAAATGAGTAGAACCATTTTGGGGCTCAACAATAGCCCCCCAGCTTTATCGAAAGCAAGTTTCTTTCGGTCAAGCTGAATGTTTTGTAAGGTTGATGCAAAGAATTTCATGCTTCTCCTGCAATCGAACCATCACATGAGTTTGAGGAGGCGATAGAGGGATTTCTTATAACTCCTCCGTCGTATCGCCCTTGAGAGCTAGCGTGGAGGATTCTTCTACCCCTCTCCAACCAACTCTTCGACGTGAAAGAGAAAGGCGCGACTGCCACCCTTACCTGTATCAGTCGATGAAATGTCTCAAAGCAATGAGTGTGCTTGACGAGGTGGTGCTCCGAGCGATATGCTGTGGGAGTGAACCCAAAAGAGATTGCAGGTAGCGACCCTGAATCTTCCGACACGTGGGCCGGCTTCGTACTGCACGGGGGCGAATACGACAGAATCGGATGGATCCAGATTCTATGGGGATCTGGCAGGGAGTGACGTTACTGTGCCGAGACCGATTCGAGTGGTCGTGCGGTTTGAGGTTGAATCTTTTTTAAGATAACCCTCGCAACATTTCCACTCGAGGCTAGGCACATGCCGCCAGGATTTGAAATCCCCGAGTGCCCTAGAGATATTAGATTTGCTTCATCTAGGGGAATACCCCCGAATATGAAGGAAAACTGAGGAGTGCTCGAAGCACATGCAACTATATATGAATTTTATAACTTTGGCAATGTATCAGCAAGGAAGATGGCAGGCAGATGCCTGCGGAACGGAGTGGAGTGTAAGACGCGGGGTCAAACAAAACATCGCTTGCTCGAGCATAGCTAGACTCGAGGATGAAGTGGAGTGGATGGTGCGACCCGACTCTAGGCTCAAGGATGAAGTTGAATAATCGACTCCGTGGAGACTCGGACTCGAGGACGAAATGAAGTAGTCGGTTCGACCTAACATTGGACTCGAGGACGACATTGAGCAGGCGGTTTCAACTGGCCTAGCTCGATGATGAGGTCGAGTAACCGGTTCCACGAAGCCGTGGACTCGAGGGCGAAGTTAAGTCGGCCCAGCCCACTTGTGAAGTCCATTAGGGTTTTGGTGAGATCTATAAATAGCCCCAAATTTTCCTCATACTTCATTTCTATGAGTCCGCCTATTTTACCGCTGCTTCCCGCGATTTCCAGCGACATCCTCTGCCATCGTGCCACCATCATCTTCGGTGTTCCGTCCTCGTTAGGTGAGTTCTACCTATTTATTTTTATTTAGCTTATAGAAGAGTTTGAGAATATGTCGGGATTTGAGCGGCAAGGTGGCCCTTCTGAGCACGTGCCGAGTGGCTCGAAACGGGCAACGACCTCCATCTCGGGTTTGTCGAGCTCGAGGGGATCTGGCTCGTCGGACTCGGGCTCGAGGGACTCGTAGGGCTCGCGCTCGGGGGTCTTTCCGGAAGGCTGTGACGATAATTTCCAAGGGGCGCTGGTGCATGCTCACTCGTGTATGAAATATGGACAAATCAGCGCCCTCTTCCGTCGGTGGAATGTCTCGCTTCGTATAGATCCGTTAGCACCTCGAGCGACTGACCACCCTTATCGACCACCTCGAGGGTATATGACTTTCAGCACTAGATTGTTTCAATATGGAATTCATCTTCCTTTGCATCCATTTTTTTGTGTCGGTGCTCTGCCACTATCAAATCGCTCCGACCCAGCTTGCACCGATGGCATGGCAGCACATGATGAGTACTTTGTTGATTTTTAATGACGCTGATCTTAAGATGCCCATCGTGCGGGAGTGGACCAAGCTCTACAATCTTCATAGTCAGTCGAAGGAGATCTACTATTACTTCTCCAAGCATAACGGTAACCCCAAGCCGCTTATGCAGGGTTGCTCAACGAACTCTGCTAATTGGGTCAACGAGTTCATTTTCGTGCCAATACTCGGGGAACAATCCGAGCTATCTGGGGTCCTCCGAGTGGCTAAGAGTATGTTTTTTAAACGCGTTCTTCTTCTTGTTGTTCTCACTGACTTTTTGTTATGCGCAGGGCATTTGCATTTTGCACTAACGGACGAGGAGCAGACACGGATCCAAGCTGCTTACGCCCATCCGATAAACGATCTTGATCATTTGCTGCAAGACCGCTGGGCAGATATATCCGACATTCACGATATGTCAGCAATTACTCCCGAGGAGCTCATTCAGTTTTAGCAGCGGAAAGCCGGGAACAAAAAGAGAGCTGCAAAGTCGAAGAAGTCTGCTGGAAAGAATGGTGGCTCGAGCGAAGGTGGGGAGAAGCCCACCACTGGCGAGAGTGCACAACTCGAGGGCAACCCTTGCCCTGAGCAGGTGGAGGCCGAGGAGCAGGAGCCTACTGGGACTCCTTCGACTCGCAAGAAAAGGCGGGAGAGGACCGAGATGGTGTCCACGCCTCGAGAGGAGGATGTCCTCGACCTGACGGAAAGGGAGCTATCTCGAGCCATGGTAACCACTATCGGTGCTCCCTCCAGTCACTCGAGGGCTATCCTGGATGCCTTGACTAATAATGATCGCCGCATGGCGGCAGGCGGGGGAGGGCATTTTTTAACTTTTTTGACCGTAGCCTGGTTGGGTCCTCCTTGGTGTTCAGCGGTGAGTGCTATCAAGGGCTTCATGAACCATGCCCACGAGCAGCTTAAGGTACGCCACAATGTTCCCTATTTGTCTTCGAGTATGCTTTATTTTGAATACTTCCCTAACTCATCTTCGATTGTTCTTTGTTATCAGAGCCTTGAGGGTCTGAAAAATGATTTCTTCTACGCCATGAAGGCCCTCGATGATAAGAAGAGGGATCGCAGGCTTCTTGAGATATCGTCTAGTCATTTGATCGAGGATCGGGATGCGGCCGTGGAGGACTTGGCGGCTGCGAAGGCTGATACTCAATCTTTGAGGCAGTTGAATGAGCAGCTTGAACGTGAGAAATGGTCGGCGGTCGAGGAGGCAATATCTGAGAGATAGCGACGCGCGACTGATGTTAAGCAGCTCGCCAGTATGCGATGGAGCTTGAGGTGGCCCGATCTGAGGCTGATGCCGCTCGATCTGCCCTGCATCGAGCACAGACTGAAGTCGAAGGACTAGACCTCTCCCTGATGCTTTCCACGCCGCTTGGGCAGGCGGTGTTCGACGATATTGCAGCTATTGCCATGCTTTGGGCCAAGAGAATAGTGCGAGAGAAGCACCCCGGCCTTGACTTGAAGTGTTTGAACCCTCCCCGGGTCGAAAGCGATGACTCCGACGAATCTGAGGGTGATGAGGAGCAGCGTACCAAGCAACGGGAGGATGAGAATCTCGAGCGTGATCCCTCGAAGTCCCCGGCTACTACTTAGTCATTTTTCTGTCCTGTGATGATAGTCGTGTCTCGAAGCACTTCGGCGTTGTGCGTCTTTTTGAATTTGCTCGTTGTTCCCTTTGGTTTCATTGACGACTCTTCAGATTTGTTTACTATCTTTGCAAATTGAACCTTTGCCATTCCGATTTATCGTTCTGTCAATTTTCTCTTCAAGGTGCAGGTTTTAACAAATATAAGGAAGAAAATATGAAATGACAAGCGATTTACTAGTGTAAAATAAACGAAGGATGATACAAACTCTAGCAGTTGATCAAACTACAACTAATGCTTAAGCCACGAATTTCCCTAGAACTAGAACCTCCTCAGGTACTTAATGTTCCATGCGTTTGGCACGGCCTTTCCTTCCAGGGTGGTGAGTCGGTAAGCGTCATTCTTCACCACCTTTGCCACGACGTAGGGTCATTCCCAAGTGGGGCCTAGCTTCCCAGCATTAATCTCCTGGGTGTTCTAGAATACTTGTCGAAGCACCCAATCCCCTGCTTTCAGTGTTCTCAGGCGAACTGCTTTGTTGTAGTACCGGGTGACTACTTCTCGCCTCCTCTCCATCCTTTCCGTTGCCAAGGCTCTTCTTTTGTCGAGGAGTTCCAATGACTCGACTAGTGTTTCCTCATTTTCTCATTCGTTGAAGTGTTCGACTCGAGGGCTAAGTTGGATTACTTCCACCGGCGCCACAGCCTCGGATCCGTAGGTTAATGAAAAAGGGGTTTCTCCCGTAGCGGTCCGGGGAGTGGTGCGGTAAGACCACAACACTGCGGGCAGCTCATCAACCCATGCTCCCTTCGATGCTCCTAGCTTCTTTTTTAGGGTGTTTCTTATTATTTTATTCGTGGATTCGGATAATCCATTTGCCTCTGGGTACCCTGGGGTCGAGAACAGTAGTCGGACCCCAAGATTCTCGCAGTACCCCTTGAATTTAGCGCTTGAGAATTGTCTCCCATTATCTGCAATGATTTCTCGGGGTAGTCCGAACCGGCATACGATGTGCTTCCAGATGAAGTTGATCATATCTGAATCTCGTATGTTTGCCAGTGGTTCAGCTTCGACCCATTTTGTGAACGAGTCCGTGGCTACCACGAGGTATTCCTTACCCCCTTTGGCTTTAGGCAACTTTCTGACGATGTCAATTCCCCATCGGTGGAATGGTCATGCTGGTACGTTTGAGTGTAGCGGCTCGGATTTAAGATGGCTTAGTCCAGCGAATCGTTGGCAACTTTCGCAACTCTTCATGTACTGTTTTGAGTCAAGTAGTAGTGTGGGCAAAAAGAAGCCGGCGGTGATGACTCGGTGCGCTAGGCTCCTTGGTCCGGAGTGATTTCTGCAACTCCCTGAGTGGACCTCAGCTAGGATCGGTTCGACTTCCTCTTCTCGTATGCACTTCAGCCACGGCCCCTCAAAGGATTTCTTGTAGAGTTCGTTATCAACCATGGTGAACCTGGCAGCCCTCCGAGTTACTCTGACCGCTTCCACCTGCTGACTTGGTATTTGTCCTTTGGTGAGGTATGCCTTTATGGGGTCCATCCATGACGTTGAGTTCAGTACTTGACAGATGTTTGGCTAAGTCTCTACATCTTCGTCTCTAGTGGCAGGCCAGAGCGCCGTAGTCAGGGGGACCAGTCTAGGGTGCGGGAACTTCGTGGTTGCTGCGAAGTTTGCGAGGGCGTCCGCTTGAATATTCTGATCTCTATGCACGTGTTCCACCTGGATGATTTCGAATTGGGGTTCGAGTTTCTTCGCAGCCTTATGATAAGCCGCCATTTGGAAGTCCTTGACCTGAAAGTCTCCTGAGAATTGGTTGACTATGAGCTGGGAGTCTGATTCCACCCTGAGTCGTCTAACTTTTAGTGAAAGAGCGAGTTGAAGGCCTGCTATTAGCGCCTCGTACTCTGCTTCGTTGTTTGTAGCTCAAAACTCGAACAGTATGGCTCTTTTGTAGATGGTTCTATCGGGGGATATAAGGTATACCCCTGCTCCAGCCCCCTTAGAATAACTGGAGCCGTCAACATTTAGGCTCCAGAATTCTGCTTCATTTCCTAGCGGGGCCGCTTCTATCTCAGCTTGCAGGTGGAGCTCGAGGAGGTATTCAGCGATGAAATCCGCTAGTATATGTGATTTTATGGCGGTTCGAGGCTCGAACTGCAACCTAAAGCCCCCTAGCTCGACCGCCCATTTCATCATTCTCCCGGATAGGTCCGGTTTTGAGAGGATGTTACGAATTGGGAAGTTTGATACCACCCTGATCTCATGCGCTTTGAAATATAGGCACAGCTTTCTCGAGGCCATCACAAGGGCTAGGACCAGTTTCTCAAGTGCTGAGTATCTCGTTTTGGCGTCGAGCAGGGTCCTGCTGACATAATACACCGGGTGTTGCGATTTGTCCTCTTCGCGGATAAGTACCCCACTGACGGCTCGGTCTGAAACTGCTAGATAGAGCTGCAGGGTTTCTCTGGGCGACGGCTTCGACATGACTGGGGGCGCTGATAGATACTCTTTGAGTGATTTGAGAGCATCGTCGCACTTCGCCGACCACTCGAACCGCTTCGCCTTTTTTAGCAGCTCAAAGAAGCGACAGGTGCGGTCAGAGTAGCGAGCCACGAATCGACTGAGGGCGGCGAGTTTCCCAATCATCCTTTGCACTTCTTTGGTCGAGCGAGGTGGCCTGATCTCTTGAATGGCCTTGATCTGATTTGGGTCCGCTTCAATTCCTCTTCTACTCACCACATATTCGAGAAATTTGCCAGTGGTGACCCCGAACAGGCACTTGGCTGGGTTTAACTTAATGTTGAATCTGTCCAAGATGGCGAATGCCTCAACTAGGTGGTCGAGGTGTTCGTCCAAGTTAGGGGATTTGACGAGCATGTCGTCTATGTATACTTCCATAGTTCGACCCAAGAGTCGGGAGAACATCTTATTCATGAGGCGCTGGTACGTCGACCCTGCATTCTTCAGGCCGAATGGCATTACTTGGTAACAATAAATACCCTGGTCGGTCATGAAGGCTGTTTTTTCTTGGTCTGTTGGATGCATCCTGATCTGGTTATATCCTGAGAAGGCGTCCATAAAGGTTAATGCCTTGTGCCCTGCCCTGGCATCGACGAGCCTGTTGATGTGGGGTAGAGGAAAGGGGTCCTTGGGGCACGTTTTGTTCAGGTCCGTGTAGTCCACGCAAACCCTGTTCTTACCGTTTTTCTTCTTGACTACCACCACATTGGCAAACCACTCTGGATATTTAACTTCACGAATGAAGCCTACTTTCAACAGATTTCGCACCTCTTCCGCGATGGCTACAATTTTTTTTTGGGGCGAAGCGCCTTCTTTTCTGTCGAACGGGTCTGAATGACGGGTCGACCTGCAATCGATGCGAGATGACTGATGGGTTGATTCCAGGAATATCTGCATGCTCAAATGCAAAAGACGAGCGTTTTTCTTCAAGGAAAGAGATCAGCTTCTCTTGGAATGTGGGCAGTAAAATTCCGCTAATGGTTGTTTTCGATTCATCGCTTACATCGAGGCAGATTTCCTCGCTGGTGTTCACCTCTTCGATCACACAAATAGTGCGTAGAGTGGCCGCGTAGCAGTCCCTTGCCGTGTGCTGCTCCCCTTTGATCGATCGGACCCCCCAGGGTGAGGGGAATTTTATCACCTGGTGGAAGGATGAGGGAACCGCCTATAGTTCGTGTATCCATGGTCTGTCCATAATAGCGTTGTAGCTCGATTCTGCGTTTACTACTTAAAATTGAACCGTTAGATTTATTCCTTCAGAGTAGACAGGGAGGTAGATCTCCCCTATCGGGGTGAGTTGCTCGCCTCTGAATCCCACCAGCTGGGTGGTGCTTGGGCGCAAGCTTTTCTCTGATATTCCCATGACCTGGAAGGCCTTCCAGAAGATCAAGTTTGAAGATGCACCATTGTCTACCAGGATCCTCCTGACCCTACAGTTAGCGATGAGCAGCTCGATGACTAGGGGGTCATCGTGGCGGTAATGCACTCCTTCAGAGTCTTCTGGGCCGAACGTGACTTTCGCCTAGGAGATCGAGGTTGGTCTTATCAGATTTACGTTCCTTGCCTCGCGGCGGTAGCGCTTGTAGGCATTTCGGGAAGGTCCTGCTAGTGGGGGTCCTCCCGAGATTATATGGATTGTCTTCTCGACCCGGGGTTCATCGGGTAGAGGAACCCGGTTCGCTCCGGTGGCTGGGGGCTTATCCCCAGCAGCCCCCTTGTCCTTGTTCCTTCTCCATGTATTTCCTTTGCGCGGGGCATCTTGTAAGTGTCGCAAGTGCCCCCGGTCGAGTAGTCTTTGGATCTCCCTGAGAAAGTCTCTGCACTCTATCGTTTTGTGTCCATAGCCTTGGTGGAAAGCGCAGTACTCGTCTGAGGTCTTTTGGGCGTTGCCATTCAGCGCCTTCGAAGGCCACTTGACCTGTTCGCCCAAGGCGATCATCTCCTGGACTGTTACCATAGGACTCGCACGCAGGTCGTAGCGCGACAGAGTCGCTCGAACTGCTTGACGGACGTTATTCTGCCCTCGTCCAGCGCGGGAAGTGTATGGCTGGAATCGGTTCGACCTCAACTCACCTGCTTTCTCGGGCCGTGAGTGTTGTTTATTCTTGTCTCTCTTCCCGAAGTTCTCCTCCTCGGCCTCCTGCCTAATCTGGGCCTCCGCCCTCGCCATGATCTCGGAGTAGGTGGAGCAGGGGTATTTTACCAGCTTCCAAAAGAGATTTGAACTTCTCCTTTGTCCCTTCTTGAAGGCCGACACCACTGTCTCTTCGGAGCAGTTGGGGATGGCGACCTTCACTTCGTTGAATCTCCTTATGAATTGTTGGAGAGGTTCTCCCTCCTTTTGCACGATCTGGTAGAGGTCATCCGACCGCTTCGGCATCCGCCTTCTGCTAAAGAACTATTGTGTGAATAGCTTATGAAGCTCGGCGAAGGATGCAATGTTGTTGGTCTCGAGGTGCATGAACCACTGCATAGTCGGTCCTTCGAGGTATGCACCGAAGCTTTTACACATGCACTCCTTCAGGGATCGAGGTGGTCTGCATCTTGAATTTATACAGAGTAACGAATTCGTCGGGATCCGAAGTTCCATCATACGGCTTGATCGCAGGGATCGCAAACTTGGTCAGGATCCTGGCGCTCGCGATTGTTCGGACGAAAAGAGAATCCGCGTAACTCCCCTCTGCTACCGCGGTAGGCGCGATTTGTAGCCCTGGTACCGCGCCCAATAGTTTAGTGATTTCTTCGAGGTGAGCCTCCAGCGTCCTAAAGCGGTTGTTCCACCTCTCATTGCGTGGGCGACGATCGAGTGAGCGATCTGGGCTCACTGTTCGGGTAGAGCTCCGACTTTCTGGGTTAGTCTCTCTTGTTCGCCGATCACTTTGATCCTGGATTAAGGCGAGTTGGGCTCTCAGCCTATCGACGTCGAGGGTCGCGCGGCGGCTCTGCTCTCGAAGGAATTCCATCTCCTCCTGCATGCGATGCATATCGGCTTTGAATTGGTCCCATGGCTGGCCAGAATCCGCATCGTCAATATCCTCTCGGCGTGGTTGACGCTGCTGATTGTCGGATTGCTCTTCCATCTCTTTCTTTCTATTCCCACAGAAGGCGCCAATTGTTGTTGGGTGAAATTCAAGATAATGGAAAATAAAGAAAGAATACTCAAGATAAAAGAGAATATGAATTTTATTGCTCAAATGTTGTGAACAGGAAAAAATTCCATCCTTCATACATTAACAATTTAGGTATTTATAGAAGAG
The DNA here is from genome assembly GCA_026898455.1 of Plectranthus barbatus. Lineage (NCBI taxonomy): Eukaryota > Viridiplantae > Streptophyta > Magnoliopsida > Lamiales > Lamiaceae > Plectranthus > Plectranthus barbatus. The sequence goes on from JAPKLW010001485.1 coordinate 98,040, forward strand.
GAACCTTAGATCTATTAGGAAAGAAGATGTGATACAATCAGATACACTCAAATCTTAGTTTATCTATTCAAGTATATCTTTTTCCTCACAAATCTCGAAAGGATATGCTCAAATCCTGCCCAAATCGGGAGCAGATATATGTAAGGCTCTTTCCTTGTTTGCTTGCAACTATGATACTCTGAAGGGCGACCTTCGAATGCGGTTCGAGTGCTCGGGAGTGGCGTCATCACCTGAAAGCAGTGTAGGTATTTAACCAAACCAGCCCTTATATGGTTTCCTAAGCTCCTTGAGGTGAGGCAGCTCAGGCGGTGCAGGCAGCTCATGTCCTTAGCACATTCTCAAGTGATATTAATGACTTTCTCGAACCCCTCATATTTGGACCGGTCCTTGACCGCAAAAATGACCTGACCCGTTACTTAAGTGGATTGGTCCATTTACTTATAAATGGGCCCAAAATGAGTAGAACCATTTTGGGGCTCAACAATCTCACTAACTCATTTTACACTCACAACTCTTAACTCCCGTTCCGAAAAGAAACGTGACAATTAGCACGGGACGGAGGGAGTATATATTTAGAAAAAAGTATGAGTTTATCATATATATATATATATATATATATATATATATATATATATATATGGATGCATTATATGGTTACCCATCTCCCCTATGTTATATGAGGCCAAAATCCAGCCATTAAATTCAAATTTGGACGATCTTGATTTAATTTGAAAATCAAAAAATTCGGTGCATTATCTAATGAAACATACTATATTATCTGGGTATAATAGTAATTTTTATATTAAGAGTTTTGTAATTAACGTGAAACATATAACACATCCTCATTTTTTCTATCCTCTAGAAATCTTATAAACCTTTAAATAATCATAACTCACTCAATTTAAATTATTTTTTCACGCGTTATATATCAAATTAAAGATAATTTAATTATCTTTCAAACGCAATCCCTATTACATATATTTCGAATAAGATAATTGCATTAAAACTAAATAATGTAATGACTAAAACTAAATGATGTACCATAATACAGAGAATAGTGTAATGACATATTATATTTACCTTATTTCATTGTTGTTCATAGAAAAAATTTGGAATAATCTTAATTTCACTGTCGTGGATGCATTTTATAGATAAAAAAGGTGTCTAAGTGGTACATTACGTGTCGCTTGTGTATTATGTTAGTCATGTCTGTAACAACAGTGCAAAAATGGATAACAAAAATGGATCACAACAAAAATATAACGCATTGCATTATATAGATAAAATAGGGCTTTAGTGGTACATTATGTATCGCTTGAGTGGTACATTATGTGTAGTCTGTGTATTACATTATCCATGTTTGTTTCTCTGCAATTGCATGATAAAAAATAGAACACAGTGCATTAAATAGATAAAACATTATCGGAGTGGTACATTATGTGTCGCCTGAGTGATACATTATTTATCGCATGTGTATTACATTATGTCTGTAACAACAGTGCAAAAATAAAAACGGATCGCAACAAAAATAGAATGCAGTGCATTATATAGATAAAACAAGATTTAAGTGGTACATTATGTGACGCATGTGTATTACATTATTCATGCTTGTAACAACGCTGCAAAAATGGATTGCAACAAAAACATAACACAATGCATTATATAGATAAAAAGTGGTCTGAGTGGTACATTATGTGTCGCCTGTTTATTACATTACTTATGTCTGTAATTGTGAAGATAAAAAAATTGATCCTGAAATTAAAAAATTGCACACTGCTCTAGATAATTGATTCGACAAACTGCTATGAAACTATCGATGAACCACCATGGATAACAACCAACGATTACGATGCAGCGAACCATTGCCACTACTAGAGATACGCAAGGAGAGGAGAATGTGCCGCTGTCGTCTCTTACCTGCGCAACAACTAACTTCAGTAAAAATAAAACAAGTTGAGAATGCAACTCATAATTTCACCGACACACCAAAAAAAATTATACAAATTTCACCAACATTGTATTGACAAGAAAAGAGATTTATGCATGGAGTTTGTGGGAGGAGGGAGCACGAGAGGAGAGAGAGAAGATAGAGAGAGAGAGAGAGTTGGAGACAGGAGAGAGAGAAGAGAGAGTATGAATTTAATGTGAAAGTTGGATGGTTTGAGTAAACAATATTAATTTATTCATAGATAATAACAAAATTAACCTTAATGAATCATTAAATAATAAATACAAAGTCAAAATCAACATTTTAAAATGTAATATGGACCACATGATTAAGAAAATAAAAGGCTAAGATTTAGTCTCATATAACATTTGGGAGGTGGATAACATATGATCACAACTATATATATATATATATATATATTATCGGTTAATCTTAAAATTTGCTTCAACTTTGTTTCTATTATAAAACTTTACACTAACATTTATTTTTGTTAGTTAAAATAGCTTGGGTGATTGTCAAGCTAAAAATACGCCAAGTCTCATGTTATATAGAAAGAGAAGTGGTACAAAATAAATGTTTTAGTTTTAGAAGAAATAAGTTTTATTTTTTAAATTTATAAGTTTCACCCACCCAACAATTTCCGGTGTCACGTCAAATATTACATAAGATATAATGTATAACTCATCATATTTTTATGATGTCAATCATTGAAATTATTTTTAACTAACATACATAAACTATATAGTAAGATTTCATAAGAAACAAAAAAGAATCCGAAACCTATCGAGAATACTTTTTAGAGATATTTTCATCATTTTTTTAATTGTGAGACGGACATTAATATATTATTTTAATAAAATAAATATATCATTTTATTTTTTAATATATTATTTTGTTAATTGTAAAAAATTATATTATTTACAATAAAGAAATACATTTTGCAATGAGGAAATACACCATTTCAATGAATTAAAATACATCATTAAATTCGTCTCACAATAAAAATAGTGAGACCGTCTCATCTGAGAGTTTGCCTATTTTTTAACATAAAATTTTATACTCTCTCCGTTTCGTCTCATTCTTCATTTTCATCTATGTCGCGGAATTAGTCTCATTTTCTAAAATGGAAAAAAAAATCTCCAAATACCAATAAAATATTAATTTCACTTCACTCACAAATATTGATAATTGTACCAAAAGTAAATGAGACTAATGAACCCGGATAGAAGGAGTATTATTTTCCACGTATATTTATTTATTGGGTGATTCTAAATGCAGCCATATTTTTTCTCTTCATAGCCCCTTCTAAAAAATAAAATAAAATATTTCAATTTTAACCTTGTAGTTTTAATTAAAAATTTTAACTAAAAAAATGATATTCAAATATATAAAAAGTAAAACAAAGCCCCCATCAAAACCTTTAAATATAGCCACTGCCAAATAAAACTCTAGATTTAAGATATTTTCTGTCAAAATTAATAAAATCATTTGAATATAAATTTAAGATATTTATATGCTTTTTAACATTTTTAACTTCTTCTACCCTACAATAATTTAGTTTGCTTTAATATCCCTTTTAACATCTATTATTTTTTTATGATAAAAAAAAAAAACAGTGAAAACAAAAGCTGGTAAGTTTTGCAAAGTACACAGATAATATGTACGTGGGCTAACAAATTGATTTGAGAAGAGAAAATATTGAATATAATGGAAAAAGTAATCAAGATAAAAAGTTTCATTCCATAATTTATGTCTGGGGCAACAAATTCTACAATTATCTCTCTCACCATTTGAGAGGGGGGTTGTGATAGGTGGATATGAATGGGCTCACAAAGAATTGCAACTGACTTCTTGGAATAGTAGAGAAAAAATATATTATCAATTAAAATTATCTTTTGGGTCGTCTTTCGCGCACACATTTTTTATGAATTAGGTTTTAGTTTTTGCAGAAGAAAATATCCTAAATGAGTGTTTTAATTTGGGGGCTTTAATTGGTTTTTTAGGTTTTTATGGGGGCTTTATTTTAAGGATATGATATTAATATCAGTTTTTTTTTTAATTAAAGTTCTAAGGATAAAATAGAAAAATTACATTTTCAGGGCTGCAAAGAGAAAAACGAGACTGTGTATAGAATCAAACTTATTGATTAATAATCAATAGGGGAGTGTAGTGTAGTGTAGTGTAGTAGTAAGTTGTAAGAGTGGGATGTGTAAGAAGAATATTGGATAGTGAGGGGACAGGACATGCAATAAATGAGTTTACCATGAAAGGAAAGATAGTTGAATTTGTTAACAACCAAAGCAGTAGTGAAAGGTAATAGACATAGAAATTCAAACCGCCAAAAAAAATTTGCTTAAACCTGGCCTAATTTTGTATCCAAAATGATGTTTGGTTGTGACATTCTTAAATGTGATTTCGACTTCACACTTCACATTCATTCATTCATTCATTCCAACCCAAACTTCCATTTTTGCATAAATTGTTTCCAAATATTCTTCCTTCAGTCTTGTCATTTCTTACCACATTATTTAATTACATTACATGGCTACCCTAAACCCTAGCTACCCATTAATTTAACCACTAACTGCCTGCCTCAATCTTTCTAATATTTTTTTTTAACTTTTTTATATACTATTAACAATCACACTTTTTTATTTCAAATATTGAGGGTAGTGGGTTTCGATCAAATACTTTTTATTAAAAAAAAAGTTTTTATGATTGAAAGACCAACTGATGTGGTTTTATTACGATTAATATAAAACCTTGTTCCTTTCAATTTTATCCTATTTTTCTCGTGGGGAAACACACATATTGTTCATTGTTTAGTTTGAAGATTTGTATGACAGAAATTTTTAAAAGTTTTTCTGTTGAACTAAAAAATTATTTTATCATAATTATTCATAGCTAAAATTCCTAGATGTTGTTTGAGTGGAATTTTGAATCTGCGGTTTTGGTGGGGTTAAGATGATACCTATTTTTTTGTTATTTCATATAAAATAAATATTATTAGATAAATGATAAATTGTATTAAAAAAAAATAACTAAAGTGCCTAAATGTGAAATAGTTTAAAAACACTTAATTGAATATATGCATTAATTTTTCAGTTTAGTCAGAAACTTGAGGTGAGAAAACGGGCGGCTCGGTCAAAAACAAAACTAAACTGCCTAAATCATCAATCCAAATTTTTTGAAAAATCCGAACTAAACCGATCGGAAAAAAAAATGCTTAAATCAAATGAAGCTTCGATTTTGGTTTCTATTGAACCTATTTTTATATATATTCTTTTATAAATCATGTAATTTAATATATATATATATATATATATTTAATATTTTACGATACATTAATTCACAATCAATATTTACTAATTTAATACTCGAACATAATATGTACATTCAAACATAATTAAAAAAAATGATTTAATTTAATAATATAAAAATTCTAAATTAAATACTCCCCGTCCCAGTTTAATTGTCTCACTTTCCTTTTTCGTCTGTCCCATTTCAATTGTCTCATTACTAAATAAGGTAATTTTTTCACACTCAACAATAAAATATTAATTTCACTCAACTTATTCTATACTCAGTCACTCACACTCCTTGATTATTGTATCCAGTCAATCCGAAACAATTAAATCGGGACGGAGGGAGTACTATGGGCTCAGTTGAAATTGAACCGGATAGTGTCAACTCAAATGGAAATGGCTCAAAATGTTTTAGTTTCGATTTGATTAGATTTTGGTGGCTCTTATTATAGATGGATGTCTAGACTATGGCCCTAAAGAAAAAAGGTGAAAAAATAAAGGAAACAAAAGAGAGAATAGAAACAATGCCGACAACTCAACAGCATCAATTCATGGCCATGGCCATGGGGGAGTAGTAGTAGTAGTAGCACTAGGGACTAGAGTCACTATAACGGGGATATCATTCCTAATTTCCCATTTTCTCTTACTATTTTTCATCTCATTTTGGAACCTACTTTCTTCACTAATTCCTTTTTTTTTTTTTCCTAAATATATTTTTTTAAAATATATATTTAATAAGATCGTACATAAAAATAAATAGCTGAAAATATTTCAAATAAACCAAAAAAAATTAAATACCTTATGAAAATACTCTAAACATTAAACACGTTCAAGAAATATCCAATTTTGAGTCAAAACCGTTAATACATGAAATCGATGATATTATTAGGTTAATGATGATTAAATTATTAGCAAATATCAAATCAAAACTTATTTAAATAATCTTAATTTTTAAAAACATAATAATATTAAACTCGGTCGGTGTGACACCGACCGAGACGCAACCATGAATCTAATTTTATATAAGATTATATTTGCTGTCCGGATAATGATACCGATCCGGACACCAACCCACTATACATTTTTATTACTTAAAATAATGAAAGAAAATAAATTAAATGGATGGTGGACTCTGACCATTGTCTTGTAAAGGTACCGACCCGAACAACGACCTGCTATATTTTTGTTTATTATTATTTTAAAAATGAAAGAAAATATATTAAGTGGATGGTGGAACCTGGTCGGTGCCATGGTCAATATCGGGTAAAGACACCGACCTTATTTATTTAATCATTTTGAAATTATTACAATTGAATAATAATGTCGTGATAGTAGGGCATGCATGCATGTGAATTTTATCTGATAATATGAGTGGATGCAAATTTAATTCTGCACCAAAATACAGATTAGTGGAACTGCTCATAAATGAGATCGAATTATTAATCATTTGTCATTCATTCTTACACACAAATTCAAAAAAAATCAAAGTTTGTGTGTCATTATCTTCATGGTATTCATTCTTCTCATTTTCATTCTTTCACTATTTTTCTTCGTAAAGATGGAGAATTAGTGCTCTGCATTCATTCACTACAATGGTGAGCTGGATGAATTGTGCAACTATATTGGTAGAAAAGAACAATAGATTTACATTCCATCCACCAATATATCCGTAAATTATGTGAGAAGCAAGATCCAACAGATTTTTGATGTCGAATATATATTTGGTGAGTATAATTTGTATTATAGATCCCAAACTCACAGCAGAAGAATTGTGAAATCACTGTTGACGACCGATACCGAGCTGCAGCGACTTTGCGCTCTATATTTGGAACTCAATATTTATGTCACTACGAAGGGTGTTGTTGCTGGGACTTCACAACGACAACCTCCCCCTACAAACAGTTCATATCTTCAATGAGTCCACGACTTAACAGGCATTTTAGTCCAACAGTGGATGATCTTAAAAAATTTGGGTCTTCGATGTATTTTGGTGCATCTCCAAACACTATTTACAACTCATGTGATCAAGGTCTTTTTGATAGTTTTGTTGATCAATGTGCAAGCCGGAGCAACTCACACCTTCCCAACCTAAACGAAGAGGCTCCTGTTAATGAAAATGGACCAGTAGATTACGAGGATGAGGAAGAGCACACCCACAACCATGAGAAAGAGGTTGGTGATGTAACCTAAGAAGTTGCTGACGATCAAACTGAAATTGTTGGTGGTGATCATGTGGATCTTGATTATGATGTTGAAGCAAATCTTGACGAGGAGTCATCTGATTTGGAAGATAAGTCTTTCAGATTGGATAGTAATTTCCATATTAATTGTATTGTTGCTGAATTCTTAGCATGAATTTGGAGTGCTGGAGGTATGACTGTTTTTATCTCAAATCTTATACCGACCCATCATCTACTGGAAGACTGTGAAGTGGATGCTGAATTAAATAATTAGTTTGCTTCTAATTAGAATATGCGATACATCCTATTTGGCAGCGGTGAAAGATGTGTTAGCCATATTCGAGACAAAACTATCATTGAACTCTTTTTTTGGAGTAAAGATGATTTGTTCATTGTTGTCGCATTTTGGCATATGGAGCAGTGACAAGAGTTTAAAGTACGACGCTCTGATAATGAACGCTTCGAGTATGTTTGCAAGCGATCGACGAACTACTCATTCCTAATACGAGCAAACTGTAGGAGTAAGTGTTGGATTGTGCGCAAGTTTCAACCAAATCATAATTATCAGATGAATCTTGCGGGCATTGGTGCCAGATCAATTCGTTCGAATGCAGTGGCATCCTATTATGCAAAAAGGACGCGTGATTACGAGGTGATAAGTAAGCCCCAATAGATTATGACCGAGTTGCAATGATTAATCGACATTCAAACAAGTTACGATATTGCTTTACGTGTGCACAATGCTACTATTTCACTTTTGTATGGCAGTATTGTCGAATCTTTTGAAATACTGCCACAATACCTTGATATGCTTGAGCAGTACAATCCTGACACCGTTACATCTCTCGATCTTGAAGTAGACGGAACATTTAAATATATATTTCTCACCCTGTGTTTTGCAGGAGTGCCTACAAGTATAATTGATTAAGACCAGTGATTGTTGTAGATGGCACACACCTGAAGGGGAGAAGTTGATACGAAAGATGGGAATGAAAATATCTTCCCGCTAGCTATTGGTGTCGGTCTGATCGAGAATGACGAGAGTTTATGGTTCGGCCATGAAATTCTTTTCAATAGACCTTTGATGCACTGATCGTATCCAACCAACACATTAGCATCTCAAATGCGATTAGTTATATATTTCTGGGAACAACACACGACCTTTGTTACTATCATCTGCTGAATAAGCTCAAAGGTTATGGTCCGTGCATTGTTAAACTGTATCAACACACTGCTTATGCCTATCGTGGGTGAAGTTCAGGCAGGCTATGGACAGAATTAACGAAAGAAATTATGATGTCTTTGACAAGCTCATCACGGTTGGACTTGAAAAGTGGGCTAGGCAGTGAGTCTTTACAGCTTCTTGACCACTAATGCAGCAGAGGTTTTAAAATGCAATGCTACTTGATGCTCGACGTTTGCCGATATGATCAGTAGTTTAAATTTCACATATTTATTATGTTCATGTATATATATTGCAGCATGTAGGGGTGTGCAAAAACCAAACCGAACCGAAAAAACCAAAGAAAATCGATCGAACCGATCAAATTCGGTTGGTTTGGTTATCGGTCGGTCGGTTGTCGGTTTTGGAGTGTAAAAACCAAAATCTTATCGGTCGGTTATCGGTTTACAAAATTTTACCCGATAAACCGATCGACCGATCGATAAGATATTAATTAAAATATATATATTATATATATAATATTTTAATTATTCTGAAAATCTAAAATATATCATATATTCATATTCCTAAATTTCTAATTATATGATTTCCCCTTCTAAAACATGAACCCTAAATCAATCTCCCAACAGCCAAGTCCAACACCCCCGACCCCGAGCCCCCCCGACTGCCGACTGTCCGACCCCCTTACCCGGCCGACCAGCCCGCCGCTCGCCGTTCAGTGCCCGCACAAGGGCTGGTCTCCTGCTCGCGCTCGACTGCTCACTCATAGCACAGGAACCGTCGCACCGTCCCTTGCTCTTGCTCGACTGCTCAGTCTGCTCCCATCTCTCCAGTCACCGCACCGGCCCCGGCTCGGCGTCCCCTCTGCTCTCTTGCTCCGCTGCTCGGCGCCCCCCTCTCGGCTGCTTCGTAACTCGTAAGTTCTTTGCCATTATTTTTTTAAAAAAAATTGTGAGAAACTGAAGCAGTCAAATTATTCAATCGTAAATATGTCTGGGTGAAGTGAAATTGTTTATGAACAACTTTAATTTTGGTTTTGTTTTGAATAGTTGTGTTGTTTTCATGAAATTGTTCGTGTAAATATTAAATGTTAAATGTTGATGTGAATCATAAATGCTGGCAGCCTTATTTGTTTTGAATAGTTGTGCTGTTTTTTGTTGTTTTTTAATAGTTGTTTATGATAATTACTTCCAGCAGGCAGCAGCAGTTTTGTGTTGTTTTTTGAAAATCTGATTTCAATTCGTCCTATTTTTGCTGTTTTTCAATTCTCTTCTGTAGCTATAAGATGTCAACATCATCAACACCACCATTTGATGCAACCCCATGATCAACACCATCATCTACTGAAGGAAATCCGGTTCCTAGTGAACGACAGGATTCGGCTTCAGCGGGCAAGCCACCACTTCCACCAAATAAGAGAAAAAATAGGTCCGAGGTGTGGGATCATTTCACATTATTTGAAGATGAAGATGGGCAAAAAAAAGGGCAGTGCACCTACTGCCCAAAGAGTCACTTTTGTGACCCTAAAAGGAATGGCACAACTAGTCTTAATTCACATATGAAAAGTTGTCTCAATAGTCCTTTAAGGAGTGATAATACGCAGTCTCAAATTGTTTTGAAACCGGGGGATGACAAGTCTGTTGGGGTTATTACTTGGAAATTTGATCCAGTTTTAGCTAGGAAAAAACTTGTAGAGATGATTATCAAAGATGAGTATGCATTTAGCATGGTGGAGGGTGAAGGGTTTATTGAGTTTGTTGGGGTTATATGTCCTAAATTCAAGATTCCTTCACGTTGGACTATATCTAGAGATGTATTCCAACTGTATTTAGATGAAAAAGTCAAGTTGCGTGATTTTTTAAGACATTCTGGTACTACTGTTTGCATTACTACTGATACTTGAACATCAATGCAAAAGGCTAATTACATGTGTATCACTGCTCACTATATTGACAAAAGATGGAAATTGCATACGAAATTATTCAATTTTGTCCAGTTGAGAGTCATAGAAGGGAGGAGATGGGTAGACAAATTGATGGTTGTCTTCGTAAATGGGGGATTGCTAGAGTGCTAGCCATTACTGTTGATAATGCAAGTGTCAATGACACCTGTGTTGATTACTTGAGAGGGAGATTGACAAATCGGGGTGTGATGTTGTTAAGGACAACACCTTCATATGAGGTGTGTGGCTCACATTCTAAATTTGATTGTTGGTGAGGGTTTGAAAGTAATCAATCCATCTATCAAAAAGGTTAGAGATGTTATTAGATTTGTGAGAAACTCTCCTGCAAGATTGAATAGATGGAATGAATGTTGTGTTGAAGAAAACATAGAATGTAAGAGTAGTTTAAGTCTAGATGTGCCAACTAGATAGAACTCTACATATACTATGTTGAGTGTAGCAGTTAAGTTTGAGAAAGCTTTTGAACGTTTTGAACTTGAGGATCCTCATTTTAGGCTACATCTAAGTGCTGCTGAGAACAATGGTGTTCCAACACCACAAGATTGGGATATTGCTAGGAGGATTAGTGATATTTTGTTGGTCTTCTATGAGATAACATTGAAAGTTTCTGCATCTCTACATGTCACATCTAATTTGGCCCATCATGAGATTGATACTGTTGGAAATGTGTTTAGGGAATTGGTAAACACTTCAATTGATGTGAATTGCCCTTTTATAAGTGAAATGGGTCAGAAGATGCAAATCAAGTTTGAGAAGTATTGGGGAAATGCTACTAAAATGAACCAACTTGTATACTTGGCGGTTGTTCTTGATCCCCGGTATAAGTTTAAGTTCATTTCGTTTTTCTTCAATGATGAGTATGGAGAGGAGCAGGGTTTGAGGCTAGTGTTTCGTTTGAGGGTTGTCTTGAATGACTTGTTTGAATTTTATAAAAAATTGCATCAACCTCAATCTGAAAGTTCTAGCATTACCCAATCTTCTACTGGTAGTCAATCTTCTCATAGCACTGTGATTAATTTGTCTGATTCCGCTAATAGTCGTCCTCAAAAGAAAGTGAGATATGAAAGGACTGACCGATTCAAGATATTTGAGGAAGAAAGTGGTGAGAATTTGATGAACAAAAGTGAATTGGATACTTATCTTGATGAAGCAAGACATTGTAGTGATGATGATTTTGAGATTTTGAAGTGTTGGGATGTACACCAATGTAGGTTCCCAATTCTCTCACTTGTTGCTCGGGATGTTTTGGCAATGCTGATCTCTACGGTTTCTTCAGAATCGGCCTTCAGCACTGGTGGTAGAGTCCTTGATTCTTTTAGGAGTTCACTAACTCTTAAAATTGTTGAAGGCCTTATATGTGTTCAAAATTGGTTGAGAAAATCCAAAAAACCAATTGATTTTGAAGAGGATTTGATGAGCATTGAGAAACATGAGGAAGGTTTGTTAAATTTTAATATTAATTTCATTTTATTACTTAACCATTTTATACTAATCTATTTATCTTTTATATTTGTTTAAGACATTTCTACTATTGGCAAGGAAAAGGAAGGCCAAGGAAGTGAAATGATACTTGAGTGATGTCCATGGAATGGTAGTAAGTTTTTTGTTGAACATATTTTAGTTTTTTATGTTAATTTCTTATAATAATTCTTATTTTCTTCTTGTAGGTACAATGAAAAAAGTGGTGGAGAGGAAGAAACTTGGAAGTGTAGACGTGTAGTTGTGGTCTTTTGGGACAATGAATTGGACATTTTAAAACTTGTAATAGTATAAATATTTGGATTTTATTTGGTATGTTTTGAATTTTTTGATGATGTTGGAGACTTGGAGTATGTGGAATTGTGGATTGTGTTTGATATTTGGTTTTTGCATTTTAGATTTATTTGGATTGTGTTTGATGTTTGGTTTTTGGCATTTTGGATATTTTATTTGTTTGGAATTGGATATTTTATTTGTTAGGAATTGTATTTTTTTTTTAAAAAAACTGGCAGCCTTATCGGTTTGAACCGAACCGATAATATTATCGGTTCGGTTCAAATACTTATCGGTTTGGTTATCAGTCAGTTCTTCCTATCGGTTCGATTGAATCGATTCTTGGATTTTCGGTCGGTTTTGGACCGAACCGACCGATTGCACACCCCTAGCAGCATGCATCTTCACGGGGAGCAAGAATATCAAAATTGTATTTAAAAAAATATATATCAGTTATACGATGTATAATTTAGTGCAAAAGAGTAACGTTTATAATTACCTATTTTTTTTAAAAATTAATTCTTTGTTTTAATTTACTTTACACTTAATTTTAATCAATTGCCCGTTTTTTATTAGATCCTGAAATTACAATAGACTATAAAAATTTGCGAAATTCGTTTCGACATATAACAAAAATATATTCTATTCCAAAAAAATATAAGTACATAAACATAGAATACAATAGAAATAATCGAAAAATAAGTATTCAATTTTCGAAGGATTAGTGTCAACAAATAAAAGCACATCTACACAGCCACGGTAAATGAGTGTATTACTCTCAACTTCCATCCACTCTATTACAGACCTTCCGAAAGCTAACATCTCCATAGTAGTGCAAGCACACACAACATCATGACAGGGAACCTTCCCATAGAACAACCTCTCCCATCTCATGACCATCTCACATGTCGGTGCAATATTGGAGCCGAAGCTATTATTTCTCCAATGTCCTCCGACCTGAAAGAATGTCCTTAAGTGATCTGTCATCTTGTGGAGCTCAAATTGCCTAGCCTCTCGCTGCTCGGCAATGGTGTATGCCATGTACGGACCCGTACACATGACAAAAAGGTCCATGCAAACTCATGATATCATAAGATATATATCATAAGTCGTAACTTATGATATTTAAATTAGTATCATACTTGTAGTTCCCAAACAGACCCATGCAAACTCATCGTGCTGACGCTATCTTGTCTTTTGTGGTCGGGATAGCTGAAAGGTAGTGCAGTAATGACTAGTATGCATAAGCCTCCCACGGGAAAGCATTCCAGCGACCCAAATCGTTCACTAAGACATATAACCAACCCTCAACTAACCTCTTGTCGTGGTAGCCCAATTCAAAACACCAACATGCTAATATGTTAGCGACCCTCAAATAAAGTTAGTGATCATCAGGGTCTACTGTACACTCCTTAAATTTATTAAAAAGATCGTTCATTGTCAGAGATTTATTTATATATAATTTTCTATAAATAGATGATCTAGAAATAACATCAAGATCATCGGAACATGGATCAAAGGCAAAGGAACCAAAGCCTATACAATCACCAGGGCAAACTCACTCACCCCAAAATGAATCACACTGCCACCAACCAAGAATTGCAACATGCTATCATCAACGCTCCTAATTTGCCCAATGTAGAAGAGAACCAAAAGATCCATTCATAAAATCATTCACCAAGTTCTCCCCCTCCCCCAATGATCTTTAAGTCGATGCAATCCCCTTGAATATAGTGGTCATCGTCGATAACATGACCTTTCGTGGTAGTACTACAAAAATCAGGTCTAATCCACTGAACCTACACATATAATTCAACATATAATCAATTACAAATATTTCAAACCTTAATAATGAAAAAGATTATTTACACGCATTAAGTCATTAACAATATTTATCACACAATTAAGTTAATAATAAAATTTATCGATCTTTCACACCATGCTGTAACAATTTGTATTACCACTATTTTACATGTAATTAAGGTTATTCTTCGTCGTTCATACTTAACATTTATCAATTTCAAAATTCAACTCATATATCAATAGGTCTGGCTTCCCTAACACAGTAACTTCCTAAAAACTCTACCCAAAAATAAGGTCTGATTGTTCTAACACAACACCCCTTAAAGGCGACACAAACATAAGAACCTACTAAAACTAATATCAATCATGTTTATAATTTAATAATTTTCATCTCATTTTTAACTCAACATAATTTTACACTAATTTTGGCCCTAATTAAATAATTTCCCGAAATCAACATTTACAGTTGAAGAAAATTAATTGAATAAGACCTAATTAAACCTAAATAAGCATTAACAATTGAATTATTAATTTAATAAGATCTAATGAAACATAATTCAAACCTAAATAAGCATCCACAATATAATAAATAATAAATCATAATTTCCCCAATTCATCTAATCTCGCCCTAATTTACTATAATTTTGCCCTAATTTCACCCAAGTTGGCCCTAATTGAATAATTCTCGCAATTTACCGAATTTGAAACATTTTCCCCAATTTAGCCAAATCAACAACATTATATTATTTCAATTACTAAAATACATATTTCAACATCAACTAAATATAACATACTTCAAACAATCAAAATAATTCCAAACAAGCCATACACACAGAAATTTTAGAAGAATTTAAACAATATTTGGGCAAAATTTACGAAAATAATCGGATGAATTACCTCATTTGGTGTGTTAAAGTAAAATTGGTTGTCATGTTGACGCCGACCAGTGGAATTTCTTGCGCCGTCGATCGAACCTTTTCTCTTCAAGTTTGTGTTTGTGTCGTGTGTTTTGCCCGTTTGAATGTGTTGTTCGGTATCCAATGATTTAAGGAATTCAAAACACACGATTTTTTAAATTTGGGGCTCGGTCGATGTCGTATGCAAGGACACTGACTCACGTAGCAAAGACACCGACTGACATGACAAACCAATATTTTCCCTCAAATTTCCACGGTGATCGATGTCGAGGGTCTATCTTCAGTGCACAAACAACCATCCACGTGGCATAGACGCCGACCAACATGACATGTGAACAATTTTTTTATTTACACGTTAATCGGTGTCTGTGCCACTTGGATTAGTGCACCCACACCATACCGACCACATAACATCAACTCCATTAATTTATTTTTTTCATTATATTTGAATTTTTTTTATATGCAGGTGGTATTCACATTATTTTATTGTATCAATTTTATATATTAATATTTTAATAAGAAAATCTCAATCAATATTATTTTTGTGAAAAAAAGTAATAACATAATTCTATATATTGTCAAAATCCTTTAGTTGATACTTTGTGAATTTATATAATATTTTAGATATCTCATTATATATAATAGGTATTAATATTGAGTGAGGAAATATTAAAAATGTCCAATTTCATTATAACAAAATTTTCCACTGTTATGTACATATACAAGAATCGGTCAAAATCAGATAAACTTCCTTAAATGCCTTTACCATTGACTTTTTTTGCTTTTTATTTATTTTGTCTATCATTCTTGTAATAATCATATTGTTATTACTCAGATTTTTAATCAAAAAATATATATTTACGGAATATGACTCTAATATTCAATCGACTTTGATTTATAATTTATGAATAATATATTAAAAATAATAAAATGATTCTTGCGTTTTGATTGGCCACTTTTTGAAAATAAAAGATTTCATTTGTGATCTCATTTTATATAAAAAGATTATTAATTAATTTCCACATAAACTAAGAAGTAAAAAAATGAGGTCATTTGCTACCTTATTTGTGACTTGATTTGAACTATTTCCGACTTTGATTCATTAATATGTGATTTAAAAGATTATTAATTAATTCTTGCAAGAGTTAACAAAATAATTATAAAAAAGAAAAAAAAAAGTGGTCGTTTGCTACCTCATTTGCAATTTAATTTTGTATTATTTGCGACTTTGATTCATTAATTTGCTTTTTAAATGTTTAAAAGATAATTTCCACAAAAATTAAATCAAATTAACAAAATAATAAAAATAAAAATGAGGGCATTCGCTACCTGATTTGATTTTGAACTATTTGCGACTTTGATTCATTAGTATGCTATTTAAAAGATAATGAAATCAAGAAAATGTTTCAAAATAATATTAAGTATAAATTTAAATAAAAAAATACTAAAAAATCGTTTTCTAACTTTGTATTATTTGCGACTCTCATATTTTTAAATGATATTTGACGACTAAGAATTAAAACTGAAAAGTGAAATAATTTGGCAAAAATGAACATTTTTTAAATGGGTAAATAGCATTAGCTATTTAATTTTTTTAATAATAAATTTAACTATTTAAGGTTTCAACTCTAAATAAATTTAACTCAAATAAATAAGCACTAAGTCAATAATAAATCAACGGCTTTTAATATTATTTTTGAAAGAAAAAAAATGTGAAACGGAAATTTGAAAAAGAAGAGGCGCAGTGTGTGTGTGTGTGTGTGGAAGCAATGGCAATAGCAATAGGCAATAGCATATTGATACAGTAGTAAGTAGAAACAGCTCCAGCAGCATAGTATAATAAGCCACTTCTGCCATTTTCGATTTTCGAGCAACCATCCCTCGCCATCTCTCTCTCTCTCCCCCTCTCTCTCACATACACACTCACGCAGAAGGAGCAGCCCACCTCTATATCTCTCTCTCCTCACAGCTGCTCCGCCTAGAATATAATTTATATCCATCGTGATTCTTGAATCCTTCATTTCGTTGTTGTGTGTTTATGGTTATGGTCACCTTTTCTCTCTCCAAAACCCACATGTCAGCAGTTGTTTTCTCTCCTTTTTAACTTGGTAGATCTTCAACTAGTGCTGTGGTGCGTTGAGAAGTACTGGCTCGGTTCCTTTAGAGGGAGAGAGAGTGAGAATAATTTCAATAATCCCTTCTTCTCTTACTTCCACTTGTCGAATTCGATAGCCCACCCTCTTTCTTGAAGCTGGTCTTTTTTCTGTAATTTAGGCAGGAAAACTGAACGCCCTCTAATTAGGCATCAGTCGCAGCAAATTTCTGGTTCTTGGCAGTATTTGGCCGGTCTAAGATTTAACTATGTCCATTAATTCGACTCCTGGGAGGAAAAACCAGAGAAATCCACAGTAATCAGAACACAAAAACGGAAAATGTTTCGGTTTGTTTGTGTGAAACCATCAATTCTGTTGCGTGCCTAAATTAGCTTGGATTCAAAATTAAAGAACGATTCTGTTTTGTCGGCTTGTGTATTGCTTATAGATACAAGGCTGATTGTCTTTCGTTGAGTTATTTTGGCTGTTACCTTTTTTCATAAGGTAAGTGTGAGAAGCGTGAATCTCAGCCCACCCACAAGGGCTCAACAATCTTCTTCTTCAATCAAGATCGTTCATCTTATCCGTCTCATATCGATTGGGATTTCTGTCATAGTTAAGCATTAAATAAACGAGAGGGAAAAAAAATCTCTAGAGAATCTTTGTCAGAGCTCTATATTCTGAATTTCTGACTGGAAAAGCAGCTGCAGAGAATCAGCGTCTTCAAATAACAGGATTGCCGGAGGGGTGTTTGTTGAAATTACTGGTTAAGTTTTTTTTTTTTTTTTTTTTTCAAGCTCTGGGGAGGATGGCTATGGTGGCTCAGCATCATAGTGATAATAGCAGCGGGTGTATAAATAAGCATCTGGATTCCGGCAAGTATGTGAGGTACACGGCGGAGCAGGTGGAGGCGTTGGAGAGGGTCTACGCCGAGTGCCCTAAGCCGAGCTCGTTGCGGAGGCAGCAGTTGATCAGGGAGTGCCCCATTCTTTGCAACATTGAGCCTAAACAGATCAAAGTCTGGTTCCAGAACCGCAGGTGAGGAACAACTTCTGTTGGGTCGCTTTGTTTTCCTTATTTTGTGTAATTTGTTCGTAGTTGTGGGATTGCGATTTAGTAGTTTTAAGGGAATTTCAGGTGAATTTGAATGAGGAATAGCAATGTTAGTTGATGAAATGTGAAGAGTTGATTTATTTGTTGCAACTGAATGCAGGTGTCGAGAGAAGCAGCGAAAGGAATCCACCAGGCTTCAGAGTGTTAACAGAAAATTGAGTGCCATGAATAAGTTATTGATGGAGGAAAATGATCGCCTGCAGAAGCAGGTTTCTCAGCTTGTTTGCGAGAATGGTTTTATGCGGCAACAGCTACAAAGTGTATGTAATTCCATTCACTGCAGCTGATTACCTCTCCTCCAGATTACCGCTGTTAGAGTTAATGTTGTCTATGCCCCTAGGATGATAAATTCTAGTTTTTCTCATTCTTTAACAATGATACTGAACGAAATCTGTCCATCTTGAGAGTGAGGTTGTTTTAATGCTTTTAGGTGAAAATGTATTATTCAAACTTTTAACATTTTTAATTCCTTATTGATTTTTTATGTTGGGCTTTAATTCTTATTCAAATCTTTAATCATTTTGAATTCCATTCTTGTTGTGCTTATGTAAGCTGTCAAATGCTTATCGTATCTATCATTCAGAGTTCTAGGTATTCTAATATCTTCCTTTTTACTCTATGCTTTCCTTACTTTATTCTTGTGATTTCTCAGGCGTCTGTACCAACCACTGATGCAAGTTCTGAGTCAGCGGTCACGACCCCACAGCATTCTCTTAGAGATGCTAACAGTCCTGCAGGGTACTTCTTCTGCTACTTCTCTTCTTTCCAGTGTATCCTTATCCTTGTACAATATTCAGCCTCACCAATTTATTGTATGCATGCAAAAATATGTGTGCTTTTTGGCAGGCTCCTCTCTATTGCTGAGGAGACATTGGCAGAGTTCCTCACAAAGGCTACAGGAACTGCTGTTGATTGGGTCCAGATGCCTGGGATGAAGGTTTGTCTCATCAGAAATGCATTTCAGTTGTTTTCCATTATATCTCAATTGAGTCATTGAGGCAGTCTTTTCAATTCTAAATATGCATATGCTGTCAGCCTGGTCCGGATTCGGTTGGAATATTTGCCATCTCGCAACGGTGTGGTGGAGTGGCAGCTCGAGCTTGTGGTCTTGTTAGTTTAGAACCTTCAAAGGTGACCAAAATAAAATGTTTATATCTTTGTTAGATATATTAAGTTACTTATGCTAGCTGTTTCTCTAAGAGGATTTCAAATTTTACAGATTGCTGAGATCCTTAAAGATCGTACATCTTGGTACCGTGACTGTCGAAGCCTAGAGATTTTCACTGTGTTTCCTGCTGGAAATGGAGGAAGCATTGAACTCGTATACACACAGGTTGATTGTGTGATTATCAGTATAGTCATCTTTTCATTTAGGTTTTTGTTTCAAAAGTTGAATAATTGATGATTGCTTTCAGACATATGCACCGACTACTCTTGCTCCGGCCCGTGATTTTTGGACTCTAAGATACACAACATCATTGGAGAATGGTAGCCTTGTGGTATGCATGCCTTCATATATTTACTTGTGCAGTATATGGTAGATGATTTCTTTAAAATTGCGTGCATGTGAAGTATTATCTTTACTTTTTGTGATGGGTAAGACAAGTAACATGATGTGTAATTCTTTTCAATATGTCTAGGACCTTGATCTAGGATTGTACAAGACTGCCTTCATTTCTGGCTGAATATAAATGTATTAATCCCCCCTATAAACGTCCTAGTGGTCCTGCTAGTATGAAAATTATCTTACTAGCGTGTTCGGAGTCATGTGGATCTATTTACCATCCACCTTCTAAAAATAAGGAACCCTGGGGAAAAGAGAAGTAAAGAATGAGTAGGCCAATGGTTATTGTAGAGTGTGTGGTATGATTGTTGTCTGAGGTTATTTTGGAATTCGTGAAGGTATGTGAGAGATCGCTTTCTGGTAGTGGAGCTGGCCCAAATGCGGCTGCAACATCACAGTTTGTTAGAGCTGAAATACTTCCATCTGGATATTTGATTCGGCCATGCGAGGGTGGAGGATCGATTATTCACATTGTAGATCACCTTAATCTGCAGGTTTTTTTCTTCTCAATTAGCTCCATATATCCTCTGTGGGTGGTTGTAGCTTTAACAAAAACAAATTCATGTGCTGTTCCAGGCATGGAGCGTGCCAGAGGTGTTGCGTCCACTTTATGAATCGTCAAAAGTTGTGGCGCAGAAAAACACAATTGCGGTCAGTACTGAATATTAAGAACTTTAATAGATGTATTTTCTGTTGCTGGTTTTGGCTTTTATGCAGTCAATATAGTTGTATTACGGGTAAATTTTCAATTTGCTCATTAGATTTGAACAATAATAAACCGGCAAACAAGCTTTGAATAACTGACTTTGCATTGAAGAGTTGTGTACTTTTCTTCCATTTGTGAGCTTCTGGTTTTCTCCTTTCTTGTCCGGATGTGGATAAATGCTGAAGATTTTCTCTCATTGAATGTTAACAGTCATTAAGATATATTCGGCAAATAGCCCAGGAGACAAGTGGGGAAGTAGTGTACGGTCTTGGTCGGCAACCAGCTGTTTTGCGCACCTTCACCCAGAGGTTAAGTAGGTAATATGCTTTAATGAACTCCTCTGCTATCTGAATATGTGCAATTATGTATCTTTCTTGTATTGCAAGCATTTATATTGGGAAATGTTCTGTTTTGTATTGCTAGCATTGATATTGCAAATTGTTATAATTTGGTCTTGTTGTTTTCAGGGGCTTTAATGATGCTATTAATGGGTTCAACGATGATGGGTGGTCTTTACTGAATTGTGATGGTGCTGAAGATGTAGCAGTTGCCATTAATTCAACAAAGAATCTGACTGCTGGTTCAAGTGTTCCTTTGCTTGGTGGTGTTCTCTGTGCAAAAGCATCTATGCTACTTCAGGTGCTCTTGTTTTTTTATCCTTTGGAACAGCTATTCTCATGCTTAGAACTTGTTTCCTAAATCAAATCATATGCTTTCATAGGTTTTGTGTTTGCATTTTTTGCCATTACTTGTATATAATATGTTTAAGCTAGACCACACAATAATTTCTGATGAATAGTTTGTTTCTTCCATCACTAAGAAGGTTATATTTTGAGCATTATTTCTGAATTTGTTTAATCATAATGCCTAGGCCTTCTTAAATTGAAGGTTTAAAGAGTGTTTTTTAAATTGTCAGAATTAATTAGAAAGTTAAAGGCTTAACAGCAATTCTTGCATTGGTTGCTTGTTAAGTTGAACTGTTGGTCAGTTTCTTACTTGGATTTATGATTAGCTCCACCACTATCCCATATCATTTTGTACACCAAAAATATAAATCAGGTTAGCTTGAGCCAAGTCTGTCTTTTTAATTTTTTTTTTTTTAACATTAATTTAAACACACACCCTATATGCCCCATGGAAGCTCGAACCCATGAGCTCTTGATCATAGGTAGAGTGCTTTCACCATTGAACCCCGAACAAGGGACGCCAAGTCTGTCTTTTACTAACCTAAGCCCAATGTCTCTTTACCAGAATGTACCTCCAGCAGTACTGGTTCGTTTTTTAAGGGAACATCGATCAGAGTGGGCGGACTTTAATGTTGATGCCTTTGCTGCCATGTCTTTGAAGCCAAGCGCATGCACATATCCTGGAACGAGGCCTACAAGATTCACTGGAACCCAAATAATCATGCCTCTTGGTCAAACAATTGAACATGAAGAGGTACATACCTTATATTATTTTGCAATTTTGGGTCCTATTAAATGGAATCTTTAGTTTTTGATCATGATTTTTATTCTTGCTTGTATGATATCAATTTCCTAAATCCTTTTCCTTTTTTTTTGCCTTCCTTAATGGCTTAATTGATATCTCCCAATGTGTGGGGTCTGGCTCTGATGAATTATGCCCAGCTACACTATCCAGCTTCATTTTAATTTTCCGAGTTCACCCCCCACTAATATTCCATTATGAACTATAATTTTCCCATTTGATGATGAGGTTTCTCGTACATCAGTGAAGACATTGAAACTGTTTGATGCATATCTTCCATGCTTAGATTGTTTTGAAATATGATTTTTTCTTTTGCACTGCAGATGCTTGAAGTTGTGCGTTTGGAAGGACACTCACTTATTCAGGAGGCATTTTCATGCAGGGACGTTCATCTCCTACAGGTCCTCTAGTTTCTTGCTTACATAGATGGATCTGAACTGTTCTGCTAATGAAATGCGCAAGCTGACCTTTTGAATGCATCTGTATGAGCAGATGTGCAGTGGAATTGATGAGAATGCTGCGGGAGCCTGCTCGGAGCTTGTTTTTGCACCCATTGACGAGATGTTTCCGGATGATGCACCTCTGCTGGCTTCTGGTTTCCGGATAATTCCACTCGATTCAAAATCAGTTGAGTTGGAGCCTTTTCTTTCCTATTTCTCTATAAATTATTTTCCTTCTGAAGCTTAGCTGTTCATAATAGACAAACCATAGCTGTTTCTCTTTTTCTAGCCTTGATGAAGTTATAGCTGAATGGTGGTGTGATTTGTCTGACAGGGTGACTTGACTTCACACAAGACACTAGATTTGGCATCAAGTCTTGAAGTTGGTCCAGCATCCAGTCACTGTGCAGAAAATGCAGTGTCGTCTTACAATGCACGATCCGTATTGACTATTGCTTTCCAATTCCCATTCGAGAGCAATTTGCAGGAGAATGTTGCATCAATGGCACGCCAGTACATCCGCAGTGTGATCTCCTCGGTGCAGAGGGTGGCCACTGCCATATCTCCATCAGGATTAAGCCCCACAGTGGGGCCAAAGGTGTCTACAGGCTCTCCAGAAGCTCTAACACTTGCTCATTGGATATGCCAGAGCTACAGGTACTGCTACAACTCCAACTTATATACGAGTCTGAAAAGCCCCATATAATGTAAGTCTCCTTTGATATATGTTTTGTGATTTGCAGCTACCATTTGGGAGGCGAGTTGTTAAAACCCGACCCTATGAGTGGTGACTCAGTTCTGAAAACACTATGGCAGCACCAGGATGCCATATTATGTTGCTCCTTGAAGGTATATTCCACTCTTTTCTTTCCACTTGATTACTTGTATGCCTCCCTCTAAAACACTCTGCATCGGTTGGATATGTGAGTGTGGCCATGGCCATGGCCATGAATATCTTGGTTGTTTGAATGAAGCAGGCGCTGCCAGTGTTTATATTCGCGAATCAGGCGGGGCTGGACATGCTGGAGACAACTCTGGTTTCTCTGCAAGATATCACGTTAGATAAGATATTTGATGATCCAGGCCGCAAGGCATTGTTCTCGGAATTTGCTAGGATCATGCAACAGGTCATCTATCTATCTACTCTTTTCTTTTGTCCATACCATACTATTATAGTAGCATGCCATGCATGATTTGATTCAACTGGCCGGTCTACCTTGATCAGGGATTTGCTTACTTGCCTGGTGGCATTTGCATGTCGACGATGGGCCGCCATGTCTCGTACGAACAAGCCATCGTCTGGAAAGTCTTTGCCGCCGACGAGAACTCCGTTCACTGCCTCGCCTTCTCTTTCGTGAACTGGTCCTTCGTTTAAATCTTTATCTCATCAAAAAAAAAAAAAAAAAAAAAATCCGAGGATGAAGGAATCGAAAAGTAGTAATCTTTGATGATCCCCTTTTTGTATTTTTCTCGCTAATCTTTAATTTTGCGTGATGATCCTCCCATGTAAATTCTTCTACTGTAGTCATCTTGATCTATTGTTGGAGTTGTTTGTTTACAAATTGTTGATGTGGTTTACCAATTACCATGGAAATCCAATTCACTTGGCTTCTACAAGTGATGACGTTTTTGTACTTGTTTGAACACGAGGGAGGGATTGATTTGTTGCAACATTTCAACATCTCAAGAGATTCTCATCCACATATTCTGCAACCAAGCTTTTCGATTGCTTTCTCACTGGTATGGTATACTTAACAAAAACTCGCATTATTACAACAGAGAGTATAATTTCAGCCATCTGCAAAAACTTGGTATACGCCGCTATACATGAAAACATTTTCTGCTACATTATTTCCATTACACTTAACATCCAAACCAATCGATCCTACTACATAATATAGAATTGAACTTACAAGAGTTTTGGAGTCGCACACATTACTAATCACAAGGAGGAGCGACAAGGATTACATAAGAGAGAGTAGAATGGGGAAAAAGGATAAAGGACTACAGAGATGTAGCCCTTCACCACAAAATTTAGATCCATCATCATAGATATACAAGTTCTTTTCATCTTGATGCCAACGACCAAAAATTTAACAAGAAAGAAGGTAGTGCGGCAAACCAGCTGAGAAAGGCCATAGCTGTAGCAGTTTCAAATTCTGTGCAATGATTTCTGCCACAGGCACCAAGGTCGTTGCCAATTAGAACAGTAATGCCTGCTGATGCACACGCTGCAGCAAAAGTTAGGTTACTAGTGACCTGCAGCAACCGATGAGAAGGTGGTCAAATTCAATAAATATGAAGATGCTTCTTTGTTCATATGGCAAGGCATTCATAATGTGGTCAAATTGAGTATGGGATTCTGACCCAACATTTTTTCATTTGATATTTCACCTTCAAATAGCATTTCACATGCACACTTTTTGAGTGTGATTTCAATTTCAGGATATACCTTAATCTACGCACCGTTTGAGAGTTTGTTTTGAATTTAAGATAACGTAAACAACAATGTATGGGGGCTTACAACTTGAACATAAGATTTTCTATTCAGACTGACAATATTTTAAGAAAATGCAAGTTCAGAGCCTAGAGAGAAGCTCATTAGTAGCACAACTGAATCGTGCTTCCAACTTATATGATGAGTTGAGAACAACCAACGTCAGAGAAATAATGTAAATTGGGCTGCGATTTGCGAACAACAAAGACAAAGGTCAAGCAACAGAGAATAAGACTACAGATCACTGTTCTGATATGAAGCAGAATTTTGAAGTTGCCTCAAAAGGGGACTCGTCGGTGGAACGGGCATGAGCCTACTTTCGTGGGCGTTGCTTAATTTGCATTATTTAGTTATTTTAATTAAGTTGGTTATTTTAGGATAAGTTATTTTAATTCCTAGTTTGATTTGATTTAGTTGAGTTATTTTAGGATAAGTTATTTATTTCCTAGTTTGATTTGATTTGATTTCGTTTAGGAAAGTATCTTTAAGATATTTTTGAGATATTGTTTTGGGGTATTTAAATCCCCATTATGATTCACTTTTCATTAAGCAATAAAATTATTATTTTTGGAGCGTTTATTCGCTTGGGCACGTCTTGTAAGGTCAAGCAGCAGAGAATAAGACTACAGATCACTGTTCTCACCCAGAATGGTGTAATACTCAATGCGCTACCAACCATGCTACGCATTGACGAAAAAGAGAAATATTACCAGACAGCCAAGTGCACTTACTTCCAATATGGGCTAGCTACTGAAAGATCAGTAACGTGTATGAACATGCTTTCAAACCAACAGAAAGTTCAGGCACCCAACCGCCAATTTCCCACCATTTACACCATTTAAAATAAGAAAAAAGGGCAGACATACAGTGATACCAAAACTAAGCATCAGGTGAGAAATCAATCATAGGTGCCTGCTAATTAATTAATTTGCCAACAGAATGCCAGTGAATATATGTGCTGTTATTCTTGGAGACGAACTTACCCCATCACCAACAGCAAATAACCGAACAACTGCAGGATTCTGCAAACGACGTCCCACAAGGAGTGCATAAACATCGACAATTGCTAATACAAGGCTCCATATGCTCTGCAAGCCAGCAGCAGCAACAAGGTAGCTAATAGAGGAAAGGAAAAGGAAAAAAATAAGTTAGTCCTGTTGAACATCATAGGTGAAAAGTTTTCTAATGCAGCATAAAAGTTTTCTAACAGACATCCTTGAAACCTGTGCTAATTACTAAAGGTGCAAGCCATGAAGGGTTCTTTGAGCCAAGTGTAGGTTCTTATAAAGTACATAGAAGTAGAAAAACAAATACAATTCAAGAGATAAAGTTGGTAAGACTCATATTATACACATACAAAGTGATATTCTAGGTGTCAGTGTTTTCTAAATCTAAGTTAAAAGTTTCCCAACACAACAACTGACAAATATAAAATTATCTATCATAACTAAGAAACCATAGCAAAAGAATTACACACTATGAATAAAAAAAAAAATCATTTTTAAACCATCTATTAGCAATTAGATGACTGCTCATTATCATAAAGCTGAACATGGTCAATCAGTCGTCCTCAATCCTCATCAACTTCTAAATCAAATTCCAAATTTCTTGAGGTCACATTCAATTTCCTCTCCATCATTTTCTTTGGAATCATTGTTGTCATCTCATAGTGTATATAGTAGCACGACATAGATTGTAAGTAAACAAATAAATTTCAGTTAGGTGTGCCTCCTTCTGGATTGGCTCCTGTTCTGAGACAGGCCACATATTAAGTATGCCTTAAGACTTGTGCTTCATGCCTTTATGCTGAAGATGTACTTTTAAAACTATATCTAATCGAAAAAAAAATGACTTGTAAACCTTGCATTTTTCACCTAGCGGAAAGTAAGAAGAATGTAGAAACCAAACTGCCCAGTTGAATTTATACATACTTGGTTGGCTTTATAATTTAGTTTTGTTTCTTATAGAACGGAGTGAAGGGCTTAAGGGTTGGGTACAAACAAAGGTGGAATACGAAAAACTCAGTTCAACAAACAAATTCATGTGTCGGCATCAAGTGAGTTCATACCTTGCCAAATTGCAGAAAGGAGTGATTGAGCATTGTAGAAGAATATAAAATGAAGTAGTGTTCTACTTAATTTTATAATTGATTACCTTAGCCAGCAGTTTCTCACACCCCACAAAAATGAGATTTTTCTTATGATAAATGAACTACATACTTCGATAAATTTGTTCCACGAATCCAAATATAATGTGTAGCCAACGCGATTCTAACAGAAAATAACTCATACGCCAGCATCACCGATTATCAAAATTAGAAAACACAGAAAATAACTAAACAAATTCAGCGAATATAATTATCATCTGCAATCTGGTATTCACAAATTCGTCCATATGCAGCTAATATAAGCTGGATTGATAACTCTTGCCAGACTCGGACTCCTCAAGGCTAAAACTCCACACATACACACCAAGAAGATAAAACAATACTAAATCAATAAAATTGTGTCAAAACCCTCAAACATAAACAAATAATAACTATTATTTTAATTTTAATTGGTAAAGGATTATTGATTTACCAGAAGGCCGTGACCGACGGGAAGTCACTGGTGGTTGCCATCACTGAGAGCGCCACCACCGCGAAAAGAAACTGGCACACGCGCAACACCAACCCACCGACCGTCCCCGGCATCCCTTGGAGATCCTTCATCCGCACGCGCGGCAACGGTACGTTCCCCGCACCTTCCGTCTGCAGCGGCGGCGCCTCCACTGGATGCACCGCACCCTGGCTCAAGTTCATCTGGTTCGCAATTATTCGCAGGCGTTACTGAAACCACAATTTCAACGAATACCCTAAAGAGAATCAGAGGATTTGCAAAGTTTGGGCGCGAAGCGCACGTCTTCTTTCCGATCTACGTAAACGGCGATAGAAAATCGGCCGAAGTGAAGCGAAAAAGCGCCGGCGGCGACGATGACGGAGCGATTAGCAAGTGATGGTGGGGGCTGAGTGGGGTCCACTGGGGTAGAAGATGTTTTGATCGATGATGGGAGGGAGGGAGCTAACTTCTGGTTGTAGAGTGAAATCACATTCACGCTCATCTTATTTTCATGTATTTTATTCATGAAATTATAAAAATTACTTTTCCACAATAGTAATTTTACGATTTTACTTGGATTAATAATAAATCCAAAAAAAAAAAAAGAGTGGGGAGATAATATAGTACATGTTTTTATTAACTAATAATTATATTTGTAATGCATCTAATGTATAAAATCTCGAAATTCATATAATTTATCATTTTCGTGCCATAATGAGACATGAAATGAAATTTGAAATTAAAAAGGTAAAAACATTTTTGGTTGTTAAGTTTTAATTAGGGTATACATGATCTAGTTTGAAAGTTGGAAGTATATTATACATAACAGTTTGGAAGTTTTACAAATTAAATAGGTCAAAACCTAATAAAATAGTTTGCTTTATTGGTTTGACGTTTTTGAATATCAATTTAAATATTATAGTTAAAACATTAATTATTCTTATCTTTTAAAAAATTCATTTTATGAATCCAAATACTTTATGTATTTTATTAAACATTCATTTTTATTTTTTTACCATAATTATCTAAGGTAATAATTTTTAAAAAATTATTCATATATAAATAACTATCTAACTCCATACTACATCAAATTACACACGTCTATTTAATCTTATTTGATTTTAACTCTAAAATAAGTTAAATCGTATGATGTTATAATTACTAATTAGATTGATAAATGTTAATAAATTATTTATTTTATCAATAACATTGTTAAGATTATCTCTATTGACAACCTAACACAATCCACTAAAAATAAAAAATTATTTTCTCTCTCTTATTCCTAGACAACTCACAACTCAACTTAATTTATACGATTGCAATGATGTAACATCTCACCCTTAGGAATAAATGTCAGGGTCTGCAGTCTGATGCACCCCAACCACATTTTCAGTTGGCATCTACCAAACCTGGAAGGTTATTGGCAGCGGAAATCGAACCTCCGTCATGCCCTTTAACATCAACCCCAAAGGGTTAGATGCCACCAGTTGAGCCGCATCTAACCCTTTGGGGTTGATGTTAAATGGCAAGACCGAGGTTCGATTCCCGCTGTCAACAACCTTCAACGTTTGGTAAATGTCGGACTGCAGGCCCTGACATCGGTCCCTAGGGGGGAGATGTTACAAATGATATCGACTCAACCTAAATCATATTTTATTTTTGTAATAATATTCAATATATATTATTTTTAATAGTTTTTATTAAATTTATAAATATATTTTCATATATAAATATTCCATTCGTCCCAATTTACTAGTTTCACTTACCTTTTTTGTTTGCCCTATTTATTAGTCACGTTTCCTAAAATGATAATTTTTTTCACACTCACCAATAAATTATTAAGTTCACTACACTCACAAATATTGATTATCGTGTCATTTCAATTGGGAACTAATAATTAGAGACCGATGGAGTATTTAATTATGAGCTTCTGGATATTTATGTAAAGAAATGTGAGTTCTAGTTTTGATTTGAAAACATATTAATATTAGACTTTATTTGGAAAGAAAAAGAAAATACAAATTTTGATATAATTTTTTTATTTTTTATAATTACAAATTATACATAATGTTATATATTTTTATAATCAATATATATAATATTAAGATGTTCATTCAAATGCAACCACATTTCAGCTAGGGGTGGCAAATGGGTCGGGGTCGGGTTGTGACCTGATAATAACAAGCGACATGCCAACCCGACCTGTTTATCTTCGGGTCGACCTGAAACTGACCCGAAATGATCTGTTTAATTATTTTAAAAATTAAAAAAAAGTGTTAGTTAATTTAAAAATTACTAAATTGTGATAATTATTTTAAAAATTAATAAATTGTGTTAACTATTTAAAAATTTTGATTTTAGGCTATATTTTATTTATTAAGTTTTTATGTAATTATATTTCATAAATAATAATACTAATAATTAATATTATTGGTGGGTCAAATGGGTTCGTGGGTCAACCCGAGATTGACCCGAACCCAACCCGAAAATTAAATGGGTTGGACGGGTTGACCCAAAACTGACCTAAAAATTAAATGGGTTGACCCAACCCATTTTTTTGTGTTGGGTTCGTGTCGGGTTTGAGATTGTCGCCCCTAATTTCAGCCATTAATTGGATAATCTAAAAAAACTAGAGGGGTTAGCAGACAATTTCGGTTGTGGAATATGACTTTTTTCATCTAATTTTTCAATTTTTTAATGCATTTTTTGTTTGTTTTATTCTATGACACTGATGCAATGTCATTGCTACACATAATCTAAGACTACCTGCGACGTGTTAGGGCCCCACCACTTCCTTTTATTTTTTTTTTATTTTCTACCTATAAGAATTTGACATTTGTCCATTAAATGATTTTTTGGATATACAATAATAAAGTTGATATATATTTTATAAATTAAAAATATACAAAAATTCATAATTTTTTATTTTCTACAAATAGATAGTATTAATTTTGATATATAAGTTTTTAGAGTTGGTCTCCTGAGAGACAGTCTCACAATTTTTTATTATGAGACGGACCTCAATACATTATTTCAATAAGTTAAATACATCATTTTAATTTTTAATATATTATTTTTTATGCGTAAAAGATTACATTATTTGTAATAAATAGATACATCATTTGTAATAAAAAAAAAAATACATCATTTCAATAAATTAAATACATTATTAAATTCATCTCACAATAAAAATGATGATGCAATCTCATCTGAGAGTGTCAAAATTTTATTTTTAAAATAATATATACATTATTCATAAAAAATAATCAATCTCAATTGTCTGTCGAAATCACAATCTATAATTTTTACTTAATTGCCTTACAATTTATAATTTTTATTATTTTAAATGTAGCTAGTAATTTATTTTTGTACTACTTTAATTATAATTACTAATTTCATCTAGAAAATAAAATTAGACAAACATTATATATAATATTATGGTTGGGTGATTGCTGATAAAGTATGTAAAATTTTTGTGGTTTAGTTGAAATAATATTGATGATATGGAAATGAGAAAAATTAATTAAATATTGAAATAGTTGAATGATTGGGTGGTTGCAATGGTTGCTGCTAGAAATAATTTAAAAGGACTATTTACAATATTAACCAATAAAAAAAGGACTTTAAGAAATACAATTAGCTTAAGGTAGTTAGTTAACAAAATCTAAAATAAAAAGTAAGTAATATATTATTAACACTAACAAATAATAATAGGGGAAATAAAATACATATTTAAATATTATATAAAACACAGTGAAAAAGGTTAATGGTGATATATTATTATTTGATATAATATATTCATCCGTTTTATAATACTCTCTTCGTCCTGTCATATTAGACACTTATTCCTTTTTGGTCCGTCCCGTTTGTTAGACACATTTCTGAAAATGAAAAAAAAAAAAAAAATCCTAATTAAAATTAACTACACCCTAATTAACGTCCCTATCCCACTAAAACCTAAACTTCCAACCCTACCCCTCATAACCCTTAATCCCCACACCCAACATTTTTGTTTCGCTTACCACTACACCACTTCTCTCGATCCTCACTCTACTGGAAACCCTAATCCTATCGCCCTCCTCTCATCGTCGCCTCTCACCACTTCTTTTCAGTTGACAACAACTTCATCCACACCCACACGGTGACGGAGCGACGAAGCTTGGCGGCTACGACATTCCGAACGACGCGAAGGTGGAGTTCTTCTCGGCGGGGATTGCGGAGGATCCAGAGGTGTGGACGGAGCCGGAGAAGTTCGACCCGGACCGATTCTTCAAGGGGAGGGAGGAGGCGGACATAACCGGCATGACGGGGGTGAAGATGTTGCTGTTTGGGGTGGGGCGGTGGATTTGCCTGGGGATTGTGACGGTGCACGCGAACTTGATGTTGGCTATGGTGTAGGAGTTTGAGTGGTAGGATAAAGGCAAGGGGATGACCGCCATAGTTGGTCTGCAATTTAATAGGTCGTCTCTCCTAGTCTTTTCAGTTTGACTTTTTCTAATTTTGATTAATGTATATTTTACCATTAATTTATTCATTAATACATATTTAAATTCTGCTTAATATGACGGGACGAATGGAGTATTAATTTCGTTTTCATTTTCGAATGTCATTAGATTAATTTAATTTTCTAAAATAAAAATTAATCATCACTCATTAATAAATTATTACTCCCTTCGTTCCAAAACAATTGTCTTGTTTTCCTTTTTGTCTGTCCCAAACAATTGTCTTACTTTCCCAAAATAAAAATAATTAGGGAATGTTTAACATAATTAAACATTACTTAATTAATTTATTTAATTAACTAAATTTCTATCCCAACCCCCCAACCCTAATTTCTCACCCTCATTGTGTAATAGTGTGCGCCGCAATCTCCTCTCCACTCGATTCTCTCTTCTCCTAAAAACCCTAGTTCTTCCTCCTTTCGCCAATCTACATCTCCGTCCGCACCGTCGTGCACTGCTCGCCCCACCCTCTACTCTCCCCAGTCTCCTCTCCACTAGATTCTCTCGTCTCCTAGAAACCTTAGTTCTTCGTCCCTTTCCCTTTCGCCGAACAAAACCTTCGTCTTGCACCTATTAATTGTCCCACCCTCCGCCATGCGCCGCTCTCCCCGCTTCATCTGCCGCCCTCCTCTCCCCGCGATGATGAAACCCATGCCTCCATCAACAGATACTATGTCGTCTGCCCACACGTCGCTGTCCTCTGTCGCCGTTGCAGGTGACGACGTTGTGTTGGGGGAAGATATATGGACCACCGATGAAGGCTTGAGCCTTTTCTCTCTAATTCCTATTTGTACCGCCAATTTGTACCTCCCGTTGCTATCTTTCACAGAATTTGTCGATGCTACCGGTACGGAGGACGTTGGGGGCCGACAACACAAATCCCGACTCACAGGATGAGGGCTTCGATGGTGATGGTGCTCTGAGCAGGCCAACAACAACTATGGAGGATGCGTCGCTGGCGAATGAAGCTGAGGAGGCAGGATGTCAATTGGCGTTGATGAGGGAGGTTCTTCGAGCTTTTGGGAAATGCCGATTTCCTACTATCAGGTGATATCTTACCATTATTTATGGTGTTGTTGGCTCTGCGGTAATGGTGCTCTGTTGAATCTGCTAAAAGTGTATTTTTTATTCTATTGGTCCTGCTATGCAAATGTTGGTTCTGTTGGTTCTGCTATGCAAATATTGGTCATGTTGGTTCTGCTATGCAAATTGTTAGTTATGTTGGTTCTTCTATGCAATTGTTGCCTCTGTTGGTTTATTAATGTTTATGTTCAACTGTGGGATTTGATGGTTAAATTCTGAAATGATGTTAATTGTTTACGAGTCCATTTTTTACTACGTTTGTGATGCATATTAAGTCTGAAATGTGTAAATTCGAATTGACTTGGTTTCATTAATTTGTTTAGGCCATTATTTCAAAGTTCAAGTCATAGTTTTGCGTTACACCACTAACTGTTATGCATAATCTTTACAAAAACCAAGTCATGCATATTTTTTACAAAAACCAATTCATGCATATTCTTCACAAAAGCATGACTGCACCACCATCCAGGCTATGTCCATGGCTAAATCTAACATGAGCTTCTCATTACCATCGGCTTGAATTTAAGAACATTCAAATCATTATCATATTCTATGGCTTGTAAATTGAACCCTAGCATTAACATTTTATTTGAAGCTGTCAGTTCAGGTTTTATGACATTTGTGTGAGCCCTGATCAGATTTTCTTTAACCCATCTTCCTAGAGTTGTTTTTGGAACATTAATGCTACCTACAAGGGCTCGAATTGTACCTCTTTTTTGATAATGAACTTGTTCAATTTGCTCTATGTTTATCTTTGTTGCAGGCTTGTTTCCTTTGCCATGTCTGTTTGTAACAACTTTTATACATTCACCTCTTTCTCTTTGACTTCTTACAGCTTTCCATATCCTAGAGATAGTTCTTGAAGAACATCTGAAATGTGCAACAGCTTCTCCAATCTTCCCTCTCTTTGGCTTGCCTTTTCTGCAATGGAGAAGCAAGAACTGCACAATCGCTTTTCTAGCTGCTTAGAAACATCTTTTTCTAGCCCCATTTCTAGTTTATTATTATTTTGTAATGTTTGTAGTTGAAGTGGATTGTAGAATGAATATTTATAAAATAAATTTAGTGGGAAATTTGGCCACCAAATTTGAAATATTAGTGGCCTTGAATTTAGTTTTGAATTTTGCCATTAAATTTGAAAATTTTGAATTTTGAAATATTTTTGTCCTTTTTTTATTAAGTATTAATCATTTTATTAATTGTATTATTATAATTCTTTATTACACTTATATTAGTAGTATCTGTGTCATTTGAAATAGGACCATTATTTAGGGGAGGGATAGTATTATTTTTTTCAATATCCTTAACTATTGTGCTAAAGTAATAGGACGGAGAAGTAGAATTTAAATTAAAATATTCTTATTAAAATAATTCGATGGAAACGACCAATTGAATGCGAGTCAAATTAAATTGTAAGGGTTGAAAAATTCAAACCATATTCACCCCTACTTTTAATATTAAAATTCCGATGGGACATACATTCTGATTCTAGGTTATCTTCAATTATAAAATTCCCCAAAAGAGAGAGAGAAGAAGAAGGAGGGGAGATCATGATTGAGGTGGTTTTGAACGATAGGCTGGGGAAGAAGGTGCGCGTCAAGTGCAACGACGACGACACCATCGGCGACCTCAAGAAGCTGGTGGCGGCGCAGACCGGCACTCGCGCTGACAAAATCAGAATTCAGAAGTGGTACACCATCTACAAGGATCACATCACCCTCAAGGACTACGAAATCCACGACGGCATGGGCCTCGAGCTCTACTATAATTAATTCTCGCTTCCCCCAAATCCAGGTATTCACTAATTTTGATTTTGGGCCTTAGTTTTATCGTTTGATTAGTGTGTTCTCTTTTTTTATCTTCGGTCAATCTCAATTGCGTTATTTTACCGATGATA
This sequence comes from Plectranthus barbatus, assembly GCA_026898455.1. Taxonomy (NCBI): domain Eukaryota; kingdom Viridiplantae; phylum Streptophyta; class Magnoliopsida; order Lamiales; family Lamiaceae; genus Plectranthus; species Plectranthus barbatus. The sequence continues at coordinate 133,071 of JAPKLW010001485.1, forward strand.
TGAGTTTACTTACGATTACGACAGATGATATTTTCTTTCATTTTATACCTGGATATTTTATTTGGTGTTTCTTGCTTGAATTTTTAGTCTGATTATTGAAAGCTCGATCATATAATCCCCTAAAAAAAAATATCTAATCGAGCTAGGTATAACTGAACAGAATGTAAGTTACTTGGTGATCTTTCTACAAAAAGTTATCTTGATCTTATGCTAACGAATGGAGCTCCAAATTTTTTTCCAAATGATTGCCATCGAATTGTAGCTTGATGTGGTTATCCTTATTTACGTAAACGTCATAGCAGGATGAGATTTATACGGTTAAATGCATGTTGGGGTTAGCCCTGCTGAGGAGAAGAAGTTGTAGGTTTTTAATACTTTCCTCTTGATCATATATACTGATTTCTTGGATTTGCGTGTTTTTCTCACGCTGTGCAAAACCATGAATAACCTTTTTTTTAGCTCAATATGCTTGTTTAATCTGCTAGTTATCTGTTTGAACTCATCTTCTCATTCAGCATTATCTTGTAAAGGTATGTAGTTGACCATGCATCCTCGGTTTGATGCTATCTTGTTTTGGTTGAATTTGCAGTGTACTACTATTCAAAATCGAAATATAGTTGGTTGAGACAGTGTTGTAGTACTATTTTGAGCTCAAAAACGTTTTCTTTTCCTGTGATGCAGCTGCAGGAGGTTCTCTCTCGTGATGGAATGCTGGAGGCTGGGGGATGCTATTGCTAGCTCAAGGATGAACTGTAATGGCTTACCTCTTTGCAATTATGTATTGACATGATCTCAACTATTTAGACCCAAGCCACATTATTGTGTGAAAATTCTTCTGTGATTCTGCTTCTTTTTTATTTTATTTTCATCTGCGGTCCACTGGATTTTTCTCTATTTCAACTTAACTCTTTGATAATTTGATTTAAAGATATAAAAATAAGAAACACTACATGATTGCAAGATTCCACAAAAAGTGATGAAGAGCAAGCAAGAATGTGAAAGACTAATCTCAAAAGGGAAGGAACATGGACCAAGGCAACAATATCTCCATTGAAACATAACATTTGGTTCCAGCTACTTCATGACACTAAGCTAGTAAAAATTATCCTAACCTAGACTCAATTCGCCTCGAATCTGACTCGATTTTTTACAAGATGCTAACTATGTCCCAACAAGAAAAAAACTGACCTCAAAACCAGAGGAAAACGAAAGCTACGACTAAAACAGATAGCCGCCACTCGCCGGAATGAATTCAACCTGAAGCTTATCCTTGTTTCTCATCTCTATCACCTTCTTGTGGGAGTTGGAGTGCAACGATGGCACGAATGTAGGGCTCGCTGCCGGCCGGTACTCCGGGAATAGACGTCCCGACCGGAACCGAACGCCACATGCGTTGCAGAGTGTCTTTGGCCCCAGTGGACCCTCCCTCCATTGCGGGGTTTTCGTTATTTCACAGTGAGTGCATTTTTTAGCATGAGGCGTAACTCTGGAATCCTCCGTCCGTCGAGGCAGTCTGTTTCGCCTCCCTTTTGTTCTCTTAGCATCGGAGGCGGAGAAAGGGGGCGAAATCACGAGCCACGGACCGAGCCCTGACGGTCTAGCTCGTTTGGATCTAGTTCGCTTAGCAACATGAGAGTTGAGAAGCAAGGAGGAGCCACTGTTTTCGAGCACCGACACGGGGCTTTGCGACTGAAACGTCCCTGTTTCTTGGACCTCAGCAGACTTGTTCTGTCCAAGAACACATGAAAATGATGTTAAGCTTATTGAAAGGCATGGAGTTGAGATCATAAACAGAGATTGAATTAGATCAGCCATTACAGCAAACATAGAGAGAGAGAGTTGGCAACTCACGAGAGGAGGTGGTGTATGCATGAAAACTGGAGGTCCGACGTCGATCATGCTTATCGGCACATCCATGGGAATAGGTCCGAGTTGCTGTGACTCCCAGTCGGCAACCACTCCATCTCCCTCCAGACTCTCCATCGGAAAATCCAAAAGGCATCCCAGCATACTCTCCAGCTCTTCATCTCCATCAACACCACTCTCATCCCACAATTCCATATGTTTTCTGACAAGCACAATTCATTTGGTCAACCACATATTTCCAACTCCCAATTCTAAAAAAGAAATCATCATATAATTCGTTACTAAATAAATAATTAAAAAAAAAGGAATTCCATTAAACAAATATTGAATTAGGTAAAATGTGAAGAGTGTTGCTAATTACCAAAAACTTCTAACAATATACGACACCGTTTTAATGATTCTTCCCGTCTTAGAAAACTGGAAATCGTTCCGTATACATTAAACACTGTCTGCCGCTACACCTAACATTTGCCCTAAAAAAAAAAACCTAAAATGCAGTTTGCTAACGAAACAATCAACCCAGAAACAACAAAATGGCAACATTTTTCACGGAAGTGTAGAAGATATGAAAACCAGCACGATAAAAGATTGTTTAAATGGGCATACGAACACCCAAAATCTTTTGGGAAAAAAAATATTAAAAAAAATCAGACAAGACATGCAGCAAAGAGATAAACCGTGAATATGAGAGAGAAACAAGGAAAACAAAACTATCAACTTGTACAGTTGCAAGCAGAGTGCGTGGAAATGGAAGTGGCGGCAGGAACAAAAAACCTTGAAAGCTTTTTAGGGCATTGCAGTAGTGGAGTAGAATAGGAAGTGTTGGTAGTTTTACAGAAAGAAAAAAGGAAAAGGAAAAGGAAAAGGAAAAGGAGAAAGGGGTTTTGAGCAGGGAGAGATAGGGTAAGAAGATAGATAGAATGTGGGGTTGTCTGAAATGGAGTGAAGTTGAATGGGAAAAAAGCAAGTACATTTACGGTGTAGGTGTTTAGTTTAGAAAAATGGAAGGTTTTATCGTGTTGGTTATCTGCTGCGGTAATGCCTCATGGAGCTACAGTGGTCTGCACGTGATGAGTTCTTTCATGGGTGACGGAGGAAGAGAGGGGGGTGGGACCCATCATTTTTTTAAAATTTGAATCTTATCAGTATTCGCTTCACCAATGATGTGCAAATATTAAGTTGCCTCAAATTTAAATTAATACTCCTCCGTCCCTAATTATTAGTCCCAAACCAAAATGGTACAATAATCAATATTTGTGAGTGTAGTGAAATTAATATTTTATTAATGAGTGTGAAAAATTTTGCCATTTTAGGAAAGTGGACTAATAAGTGGGACAAACAAAAAAGGTAAGTGAGACTAATAAATTGAGACATGGGGAGTATTTAAATTGTTCATTCAGAATTTAATAAGTAATTTAATTATTCATTTAGAATTTGAAAAATGATTTTTCAATACATGATTCGAAAAATTAAATAATTTTAAATTCAAAACTTAAAATTAAGTTGAATTGATCTTTCAGGTCTTGAATCAATAATTAAACTAGGCAAAAACTTGTGTTAGACACGCCTAAGCGGTTTAGGCGGGTTTATCCATACCCGAATGGGTTCACCCATCCCAAATAGGGTTTATTAATCCCCAATTAGGGTATATTAGATGGGTTTGACTTGAATTAATGGATAAAACCGTCTAAACCGTTTAGATGTGCCTAACCTAAGACCTTACCATTAAACTATATTTTGAGCATTGAATTGAAAATACTCCTAAATAAAAAACAAGAAGGTGATAGGCAGTTCACCTCATGAATCATAATTCTATGGGACAGGTTAGGCACGTCTAAACGATTTAGGCGGGTTTTATTCATTAACCCAAGTCAAACTCATCTAATATACCCTAATTGGGGATTAATAAACCCTATTTGGGATGGGTGAACCCATTTGAGTATGGATAAAATCCGCCTAAACCGTTTAGGCGTGCCTAACGCAAGTTTTTGTCTAATTCTATTGTGCTTTGAAACTTGAGAAATAATACATGATTATGTAGCTTATTAGCAATACCTGAATACATTTGTTTGTTTGGAGCTTAGGCCTCATTCCAAGAATCTCTTGTACATTGTAATGATATTTTGATTGTAAATTTTTTTACACAAACATAACTCATCTATGATTAACTGATCATGGACAAAATATTTAATCACTGCACACTAAAATCATGGATGGTACACTTTCCAAACACTACCAAAGTCACCAATGTACTATATAGTTTGTGATGCATCAAATCTATCATTCTTCATATTTCAGATTGATTATCTAAACAATATTGATGAAACGTGAGATTAAGAAGAAAGGCCATATGCGATGTCATGATGCAATTATTGGCCTTGAATTAAATTTAGGAGAGGGACAGGACAGCCACACACACTCACATTTTTTTCTGAAAAAAACCAAGAATTTATGAGGAAATTAAAAATCCCAACATGTCACATGCTAATATAGTAGTACTAGTACAGTATGGTTGGGCGACTCTATTAGCCTCAACTATTTTATACATGGGCCCTTTTTCATAATTGCTTCAAGAAAAGAAAAAGGAAAAAAATACATGTTCGAATAAATTAAAATCTTAAATTCTCAAGACTCAATCATTTGTAATCACAATTCTTCAAATCTGCGTGACAATGAGAAGCATAAATTGCGTCCAATTATATGGATTTCGAATATTTATATATACTGATGTTACCTTTTTCTTCTGCAATCAAATTCATTCAATAAAATAAATGATCCACCATGTCCATTACAATTCAATCCAATCACTATTTAAATACAAGGTGAACCTTCATTATGAAACAGCTTACTAAATGTTGACTCTTCTCACATTCTACCGCCACACACCAACAACCTATGATTAAATGGTTGTTAAAACTTACAAAGCTTGTAGATTTATCCTACAGATTCAGTATCATCAAACTTGCAATCAAATTACAGGGTGAAGATTCCATGTCATGAATCTGTTCTGTCCAACAATATTCTATATCAATCAGTATTTGTTCTGAATCAGCTAACTCTTGAATGAAAATAATCATATCTAGAAACACTTTTTTTAGCAATTGCACTTTTATGGAGTTGAACACTATGTTTTAATACTTGGAGGATTTCAGCACTACTTGTGTATAGTAAGATAATTGAATTGAATTTTCCTTTAGTCTGGACTACGGTTTTACTAGTACTGATTTAGAGACATCCAAATGGTTAAGGCGACAGGTTCCAATGAGATATTCTGGTAGCTCTTCTGTTGTATTGGCCTGCATAACAAAAGTAGTATCGTGATAATCATTGCGACCTTGTAGTAATACTTTCAGATGCAGAAAGCACCAGAGAGAGAGAGGACGCATTCATTGCTGGCAATAGTTAAAACAAATACAAGTCATTTCGTCATGAGACTTGGTATGATACCTGTACTAAGAATGCCATCTCAATGACCAGATTGTTCAGGTAACCGAGAACGAGGCTGACCACCCCTCGTGCAACAGTTGATGAGCCAATATCAACTCCAAGCTGTAAATTAGTTGAACATGTTACTCATGATAAATGAGTTCCATATTATGCTAGTGAACACTAATGCACTAAACGAACTGGGGGTGGAGACTGGAGAGTACTACCAATGCAAGAGAATGTGAATAGAAAAATTAATCAGTGGCCTAAAAAGTAGTTCACTCTATCATATGATACCTCGAGGTAGTTCTTCCCGCGAAAATAATTAATTTCTAATGCTTGACCGACCAGACATGCTTTTTTTCCGACGCTCTGCTTCACCATCCACGAACCCTGAGAAACATATTGTATGGGTATTGAGTTTAGGATTCACATTTGTCAAGAGAATCAACATATCATCTATACACTGTTATTATTGTTTCACAATAAAAAATTTTGAAATAAAAACAAGGACACAAATTCCTGGACGACAAGGAATGGTTATATTAATTGATGATATTAACAGGGACGACGAAGCAGGAAGTACTTTGGGGGGCAACTAAAAGTAATTTTAAAAGGTGTTGCATTAAGTATATCTGTAAAACTAAAACTATAGATTAGTAACATTTCAACACAGTCATAATATTTTGGTTATTACATCACAATGTTAAAAAAATCAGACGTTAAACATGATAACTTTATAACTTCATATTTTCTTGTAGAAATCAATTTTTTGAGTCCAGTTAGTAATAAGTAAAAAAAAATGGTTCGCTCAAGTTGAACAACGAGATACAAGGCACACTTTAAATTTACAAGAAAGGATTGGCATGAAAGAATCACACTTCGTCACGATTGAAAATCTCATATCATTGGATGCTTTAAAACAAAACAGAGATGGAGAATGATAAATGGAAATTGTATAAAAGCAAGCGAACCTCATATTTAAAACACTATAGCAGAAACAAATAAAGAATAAGAGTCGCCAACCTTAGAAATATATGGTATCAGCTTGAACCTGGAATTTCTATAAGCATCATCTCCTTTCACAAAGCTCTCAAGCAAAGGAGCCTCTTCTAGAGGAGTGCTCATCATGTAGTATAAAGCAAGATTATATGTTGTTGAACCTGGAACCTAAGTAAAAAAAGTATAAATTTAACAGATGAGTCAACTAAGGAATTGACTCAAACAACCTAATTGATAAACTAAATTTACCTGTATGTTTACAATAAAAAAGAACTCTGGGCCCCCCTTAGCAGCATATTTCTGCATAATAGAAGTAAATTACTTTTCATCCACACAGACCACTTTGATAGGCAAATTCTGCAGGTAAATGAGTGTCTATAATATATAGACAAAAGGCAAAAAATAGCACAAAAACCTGAACTATACTCCCAGGCCGGCCACCAAGATCATCTTCTCTCTTGTCAGATCTCAACCAGTCGGCACCTACCATTTCCATCAATGTGCCTTTTGCTTTGATCTGGAAAAACAAAGAATATCAATCGATCCTTAGCTAAGTGCATCACTGGGCATTTAAAAAAAAAAACATTCGAGTTTCAACATCAGCTACAGCTACATTCATTGTTACAAGTCAAGGTTGCTTGATTCATATTGCAATAATTCAAAAGACTCGCTCAAACGAAAGGATGAAACTAAGAAATCACCATTAAACATCACAATCCTATGAAAAAAGAAATGTAAATGTCTCCATCTCCCAATACAATCATCCACCAATTATTATGCTTTTCCATGTGGGACCACAAGTAGCTATTAGTAACAAATAACACTATACTGTATCTGAGATATGAATGTATATTTTATTTAAACTGTTTTAGTAAATGTAGCTACACTGCAAATTCGTAGCAAAACTACCTTCTTTCTGTCATCCAAATAAGTTTTTCCACGAATCAGAAATGTTAATGGATCTGTTGCTGTCCAACTGCAGAGAAGATTACATGTTGGATCCTTAGGAAGAGTGTATCCATATTTGCACGATAGACTGTCTTCCCTCGCCATATCATGCAAGTCCACATAACCCTTCTTCTGAACTGTAGTATCAACATCTCAGACCATTAGAAGTTGAAACCCATAAGGCATTTTCATTGCCAGATTGTACAAGGAAAAGCTTGGGGGCCAAGCATTAAATCCGTCATATACATACTAATCAAGGCCTCATACCTGCAAGATCATGCAACCTTTTGACAAAGACAGCAGCAGTTGACAGTTTGGGTTGGCGTGCATCCTGTAACACTAAGCTTATGAGGGATAAATTTGAGAAAAATAGAAAGATAAGAAGTGTTCGAATAGAAAAGAGAGAAAAACTGAAAATAGCCTAAGAGTAAACACGACAAAGATGATTATCATTTCCCAGTGAATTTAGATGAGTAAAAGCCTTATGTCTCCGTACTTCTTCATGGAAAATTTTATGCTTGTCACCTGGTAGAGTGAAATCCCCAGTTCAAAAATGATTGTTTGTATCTACATATTGGACAAACAAAACAATCCTAAACAAAACCCAAGGGCCTCATTGGTTTTAAGTTATCTGAATTTTAATTGGCCTTCGGGAATGAATTACAACCCAATCACTTGAAGTTTTGTTTGTGGTACTGTCATTCGTCATGTCCTGAGGAATCTCCAGGATTTTGTGATGGAAATACCTGAGAAGACATTTCTGGACCATAGTCAGAAGGCCAACCAGTTTCTGATTGATCATAATCCAGAGGTTCAGGGACATCAAAGAACTCATCAGGAGAATCATTTAATCCCACAAGACTTGAGTGTTCAGAAGGTGTTTTAACCACTTCTTCCTCCATACCATCCCTATTCTGTCCATTCGACACTCTATTTTGAACATCAATTTTCAGATCTATTTTCTTTTGCTGTAGGGTACTGTTTCTCATCAGCTCACCTGATGAGAACTCGGATGATGAACAATCCAACTTCGCTCTGTACAGCTCCCTTAAGGCTACAGAAAAAGCAATCAAGTTGAATCAATTTTAAGTACACAATTTAATATACAAGTCGTTTATTAAAAACTCTCATAAGTCATCAAGATAACATTCAACAAACTAATATTTAAGTTTTGCAATGATTTTCCTTCTACTAAGAAATGGCAAATAGTTCACACATAAAATATTATGCCCCTTATACAAGAAAAAGAGTCTGCATGCTTATCTCGACATAACCGAATTTTTGAAGATAAAAGAGACAAATCCAAGAACACAAAAATGAAAAGATATATTCGAATTTACATCTTGAGGTCCAACACATGATCTTTCTATAAATACAAGCTAAGAACATGCATCAAAGGATGACTTTATCACTCAGAAAATAGAACAAGAGATCCATGGTCGAGAAGAGAAGGTCTGCCGGCACTTACATGCACTCTGTCCTGAATAAGCCCTTGTGGGCAATTGCCCAAAGAGGGCATGCATATCTTTCTAATTGCTCCAGTCTGGGTTAGTAACAAATTTTTATCTATTTCTAGTATTCAGTTATAGTGTTAGATAAGAATTAATTTGTCTATGAACGATTGTAAAGACTTGCCCAAGTCTGAAGTTGGTCCCACGCGGTAATTCACGTAAGCACTTAAATATTTCTGTCTTTATTTATCGCAATTTATGTTCAGGTTTTATCGTTAAATTGAGCAGTATGAAACAATTAATGATCTAGAACCGTGAGGCAACGGGGAACACTTAGCTGTTAAAAGAGAATATCGCCGATCCCTTACTTACTTTTAACCTTTTTATTTCTTCATTAGTCAGAGCTAAGTATGATTGCAACATGTTAACTTGAGTAATCCTGGGATACCAACACATGAGAACTTAGCTGACAAAGTGAGAGCGCATGTAGTGGTAAAACCGACGGTAGGAGAAAGGGGAACTGACTAGACATGGGAATAGGGCCGGAATGGTAACTCACCAAGTTTGGGTGGTCGTTGGGTTCTTGAGAAATTAATGCAGCCAAATGGCTACATAGGAAGCATCGTAGTGTGAATACGACCTTAAATTAGGCTGCTGCTAAAGGGTGGTTTAGCTAAATAGTAAGAAGAATTGGACATCGCAACTGACCGATGGGTGCCTATAACCAAACAAGTAAGTCAGGTTAAGTATTAGTGATTGATCAATTGTAGGAACAATAGATGACTTTTGACCAACGATTGGGGAACAACTACAAGAAGATTAATACAGTGGAAGTGGGGTTTAGTTCTACGTTGTCCATAAATAGACATGTCTGGTATATCGTGACAGAATCAGATTAGGGGATATTGAGTTTGGCTTTCACGTATGTGTTTGGAGTCACACTACCTAAGTTGACACAATACAAAGCCGCCTAACAAAATATTACCCAATGCCCTCAACATGCTATCCTGATATGAAGCAGAACTGTGAGTTTGCCTCAAAAGGGGAACTCGTTGGCGGGAACGGGCATGAGCCTACTTCCGTGGGGCGTAGCTTGATTTGCATTATCTAGTTATTTTAATTAAGTTAATTATTTTCTTAGATTTAGTTGAGTTATTTTAGGATAAGTTCTTTATTTCCTAGTTTGATTTTATTTGATATGATTTCGTTTAGGAAATATATCTTTAAGATATTGTTGGGATATTGTTTTGGGGTATTTAAATCCCCATTATGATTCACTTTTCATTAAGCAATAAAATTATTATTTTGGGAGCGTTTATTCGCTTGGGCACGTATCGTACGTGATTAGGGTTCTGCTTCTATCAATTGGTCCAACCTGCCGGATCCCGTTCACGCCGGAATGTCGATCAGGTTAGAATTTGACTAAGAGACGAGGGAGAAATTGGTAGAGATTGCGGTTAAACTCGCCACCCTATCTGTTTCGATTCTTCAATCGCAGCATAAGGGTTCCGCAATGCGAGGCACGGTGACTACCAGGGAGTCCGCAGCAGTGGGCACGGTGGACGCGCGCTCTGGAGGCTTATTGGGAGCAACTGGTGCGCCAGGTAGAGCAGCAGCGAGCGCAGGGGCGCTGCGAATGCTGGAGACGCAACGGGCACGAATGGCCTGGACGTGGATGGTGCGTCTGGCAGCGGGGCGACGAAGGTGAAGCAATTGTCGGGCGCGGGAGGCGCTGGTGGAGGGCGCGCTGAGCGCGGGAGACTGCACGCACGTGGAGGGCATGCTAGGCAAGGACGACGGCAGGCGTGCGGATGGCCCAGCAGCGATGGGTGCTACCGTCTTGTACATGAGTCGCACAGACCAGGGCACGGGCAGCCCAGCAACAACGGGTGCTGGCAGCATAGGCATAGGCCGTGCAGAACTGGGCGCGGGCGGCGCGGATCTAGGCATGGACAACACAAGTGGCGCGGATCTGAGACAGGTGGGGCAGACAGCGGCGCGAAGGCAGAGGCGGGATGACGGCACGAAGGTATGGGCAGGAGTTGCGACTACTGGGCATGGCTGGGAGTGAGTTGGCGGCCAGCAGCGACAGTCAGAGGCTGGGTGCTGGAGCTGCGATGGGGATGAAGAAGAAGAAGAAAGGCACGCAAGCCACAACGAAGAAGAAGAACGTTGCGCAGGGCGCAACAAAGAAGATGAAGAAGGGCGTGAGGGTAACAGTCAACAAGGAGGGATGTGCAACAAGGGGTGCTGGCAACGATGAACCCATCGTTGCCAGCGTTCAGCGTGGAGGATCCTATGGGATGGGTTGCTTGCACGGAGCAGCAATTTGAATTGCACGCTACTCCGCCCGGGAAGGTGGCAGCCGCGGTGGTGGCAATGGGGAGGGCTGCTTTGTATAGGATGACATGGCTGCGAGTGAGGAAACCAACAATACTATGGGAGGAGTTTCACAATACGCGTTTCATTTTTCAGACTTCAACCTTGAGGACAAGGTTGTTTTGAAGGAGGATGGAATTGATATGAAGCAGAACTGTGAGTTTGCCTCAAAAGGGGGACTCGTTGGCGGGAACGGGCATGAGCCTACTTCCGTGGGCGTAGCTTGATTTGCATTATCTAGTTATTTTAATTAAGTTAATTATTTTCTTAGATTTAGTTGAGTTATTTTAAGATAAGTTCTTTATTTCCTAGTTTGATTTTATTTGATATGATTTCGTTTAGGAAAGATATGATTTCGTTTAGGAAATATATCTTTAAGATATTGTTTTGGGGTATTTAAATCCCCATTATGATTCACTTTTCATTAAGCAATAAAATTATTATTTTGGGAGCGTTTATTCGCTTGGGCACGTCTCGTACGTGATTAGGGTTCTGCTTCTATCATACCCACAACCCTTCTTATTCACACTCAAGATTCCCTCCTAACCGTCTAACAAACTCCTTCCACACTGACACCATATGACTAATTCCACTCCAAACTCCTAATTCGCCCCATATGCTGCTACTCTTCTCTCCCCGCGCTTGTAAACTTGCCATGGTCTTCTATCATAATTTTGATTTCTTTACTTTTAGTGCAATGACAACAATTTATCAAAACCCACATAGTTATGATACAGAAAAGAAAGAGAGCATACACCGTTCATTGTGGGATCGATCCTTACTATCTACTAGTTACACTAGTATTTGTGCAAGATAGTTTGTGTGTTCAATTTGGGCACATGAAGAAACTTATAAGTTTTTTAAAATGTTCAGTGACGACAGGGCATATTAGTATGTCATGCCCATAAGCAAGCGGTTTCGTGAGCATTCTTATCATGTTATTATAGCGAGATAGAAAAACTTGTAGAAAATCCTAAGGACTCATTTTTAAAACTTTAGAAAATAATGTGAAGTCTTTCTCCAACTTCATCAGTTCATTGTGCTTAGGGCAAAATGAGACTAAATAACAAATGCAAAAGCTGAAGGTTAAAAAAGGTAAGGAGCATACCAGCAAGTCTCCCCATCATTCGTATTGTTATAGATCTAGCTGATGATTTCGACAAATAAGATCTCCAGAATTTCCAATCAATAGCAAGCATATGCTTCACTACAGAACGTTTTCCTCGATTAACTGGAGATATTACATACCCTCCGCCTGCCAGAAATTTATACCATCATATATAAAATTAAAAAAGAAATAAAAAAAAACCCAACAACAACAAAGCATTTAAATTTTTTTTATTGAGATCAAAAACTAGTAATGGTCAAATGCTAGGACCTCATTTGCAAGATAGCAAGAAAAAGGAAGACTTAAAAACAAAATCATGTCATAACTCATAACACCGAATCAAAGGGGTTGATTTATGCAATGTCGTGTATTTTGACAAACAGAATATAAAAAATAAGTGTAGTTAGGACAATGATATAGAGAAAATCTTGACAAACTGCATGGCCAACATCAACGTACCAGCAGAAGCTGGACATTTAACAGTTATCATACAAGTTACAACCATTAAAACCCCATCAAGTCCATGTTTACAAGCATACATTACTTTTGAGGCAGGCGCGTACATAGCCCCTTTTAGGTGGACACTTCAGATGAAACACAGAATGGTACAGAATCACTGAAAATAGACAAATAATTTTTGTTAATTCCAGATCAATCAAACATCCAAAATAAGATTTGAGCCATAAATACATTACCATATGTACCATCCTCCTCCCTTCTCCAATACCGCCTAAATAGAAGATCTCTCCGTTTCATTCCCCTATAGTAGACTATGCTACATTTACGTCTTGAAGAGAAATAAATAAATGTTCAATAAGGATAGAGAAAAGATATAGATCAGACCAAGGAAGCCAATGATGGTATAGAAGCTTGTGAACTATGTCGGTATGACCATCAATATGTTCAATCACAGAACCCTTATGAAAACAAAAGTCCCATCTGCAAGAGGATAAATACAGTTACGGAAAAAGGATGTGTGGAATAGTTCTAAGAAAACTGTCTGCAAAACATAAACATGCATCGTTCCCAAGTAGCTCATAGATTTACTATGGTATGGTGAAGATTTCTTCATGGCAAGCATAAGAAACATGAAATAAAGAGCAAACTCGTGGATTGGTAATCTACAAGATTCTGGTCACTTGCTCCTCTAAGAAATTGCAATTGGCATGTCCTCGATTTCATACATGGAGAACCAAAATATCTGGGACTTAACATTTCTATCCATCCTCCTCAAATTACTTTTATCTTTATTGAATTTAAATGAAAGAGAATAATAGGAAGAAAGTAATAAGTAGAACTGAACTCTCCACTAGTTGTTTGCTATTCATGAAATAGTAAAACACAAACACAAACTTTGAACATAATAATAAGCCTTGCACCATGTTCATGGAAAAAATTGGGATATGAAACTCCCATTGGCACGGAAATGAAGTTGACTAGAATTCTTAAAAGAACTAGCATGAAATATACACTTAGTCATATTTCATCTTTTGTCTCTTATCTATCACAAATAGACAGTAGTTCTTCCTGTCTCATATTTTAAGAAAACTAAATATGGATATATCATAATAAATGGCATATTTTACAATTATACCAAAACTATGGAGTTTCGTCGCAAAATAATTTCAAACTTGGATTGGATTTAGCTCGAGACTAGAACTTATTGTTTATTAAAGTTAACATATGGCCTGTGTACATCCTGAAAGTGTTGTAACTTACTCTGATCTTGAAGGACCAAGAGACATTAGTGTTTGGAAAATAGCCTCTGAAGTTGCATCAACTACACCAACTGCCATTATTGCAGGATGATCATCCCACTGTAAACACATGAAAATAATTCATACACACAGGCTCTGAATTTTCAATTCAACAATAAAGTTGATCAACCTACCTTCCTATAGGATTCTTTCTCTTTAGCCTCCTTAAATAATCGGAGACCTGCAAATTACTTAATTCAGCCAAGGAACCCAGACGTTATACCAAATAGTTAACAAAATTGGGCCATACCGTTCTGGCAACCAAAGATTTTCCAAGGTGATGGAGCAACAACATCAGATGTCATTGCATCACTGACAGAGGAAGAGTAGACAGTCCAGTCACTGGAATATGAATGCTTGCTGGAATAGGTTAGCCTACATAATATAAAAGGAAAATGAATCTTAAAACTAATTGTACTTTGGCGAAATTAGGAAAGAAAAAGTATGCCATCAATAACTACAGAAACATACAAGTTATCAATTGCTACCTAAGAAGAACCAAAAAAAAAAGCACTAGTAACAGATTGATTCAGGTAGGTACAACGAACTCAACAAGGCAGCAGACAATGACTAAAGCCGTTTCATCAATCACTAGTAAAAACCAAATTGCTCACCTCAATGACGGTGGTTCCCGTCTTGAGAGTTCAAATTCTCCCTGGTTCTGGTTGGGCTGTATTAATTGGTCACATCAGTCTACAGCCTATTAAATATCTAGAGAATTCATACAGGGGGGCAGTTTCAACCTTTAAAGCTGATTCATGGAAGGATTGAATCCATCTTGCAGCATCTTCAGGACTGTTTGCTCCCAACTACGGATTGCAAAGATTTCTATTCATGTTGAGTTAAAAGAAAAGGTAACAATTTAGGAATAGAAATCTTCCAGACCTTCAGCTGATCGTTGTGATTAGAAGTGTTATAAAGAGTAAAGATGAAAAAGACCTGCAAATTGAACACAAAGAATAATAAAGTGCTGTTCAGTTTATCTTTAAGGGAGTATAGAAAAGGAAATATTAAGCAGCACCATCCAGTGTTTCATACCTTCCTCTGAATGCTCTCCCGTCCATTGTCAGTCACCCTTACGCAGGAATCAATAATGGCACTCCTAACAGGATCCTGAAACAAAGGTCTTACAGTCAATGCATGACCTTCAACGAATCAACAGGCGCCCCTATCCAATTCAAGTGAACCACTTAACTCCTACCACAGAAAAGGGAAAATAAAAGAACAGTGGCCAATGAAGACAAGAGGCAAGAATCGAAGGTCACCACAACAATACAACCAGTCAAATTAAATCACTCAACCCCATCATTATTACACAAACAACCTAAATTATATGAAAATGCCTGAAGTAAACCTCGTCGGGAGAAAGAGGAACCGATTTGAAGCTCTTAAGCAGGTGATCTTGAAGAATGAAGTAGCGTTTCCGCGAGTACTGGAGCCCAATCCTATTCGAGCGTATCAAATACAACCAGCCTTCCATTCTCTGCGAAACCGCCATCTCCGCCGGGTATTTCCACCAATTATGAACTGCGCACTTCCCAAACTACACCAAAAAATCTATGGAAATTCGAAAAACGAAAATGTCGGGTTCAAGTCAAATCACAGAAGCGTGACGCAATACTCAGAGCGCACACGCGCTTCGAAGCTGCTGTCGCTGTGTCTGTGAAATTCACAGTGAAAATTTGTTTGTATATTTTGTCAATGGTATCCTGGATTCTCTCTCTTTCTCTCTCTTCTGCTGTAGTTTCTCTCACTAGATTCCCTCGTATGTTGGTTGGACGTTTGTTTTTACTCTGTTTAAAGCAACAGAAAGCGGTGCAACTGCAAATGTGAGACAAAACTTGTCAATTGTCATTGCTAAAAAAAAAATATATCTTGAATTGACCAAAGTACCCTCGCCACTTTATCAAACTGACACGTCCCTTTTAAATAAATAAATAAAATAAGAAAAATATTCATTTTGTTTTCTCAAAAATAAATTTTTTTAATCTATACCATACACAACTATTATATTTTGTAGTTAAATATTAATATATGCAGTTTATTTATACTATATATCTTAATATCCATTATAAAAAATCAATAAAATATAATCATATATTACTTCCACATGTACGAATCTACGATGGAGTAGAGTTAGCCAATCTACTTTGGC